>JZKD02S0682032.1:613876-632012 GCA_000966675.3 Picea glauca | reverse complement strand
ACAGAGATTTTTCACCTGGAAACCCAAACTGGGAAAACCAGCATATATTATATTCATACATTGTGTTACATTGTTTATAATACAATATACATATAGGAGCCAGCGGCATCCAAAAACCTAACCCAATGACCTGGATTAGTCCAAAACCCTAATTCCTTAACCGAAAATAGAAAACCATCGGCAAAAAACCATGTGCCGAAAAACCACCTTATATCATGTGGTCTCGGAAATATGTCGTCCCAGAAATATGTCGGCCCGGTGAAAATATGTTGTCCCGGAAATATGTCGGCCTGGCAAAAATATGTCGGCTCGAAAAAAAAAAATCAGGGGTGCTTCCCCCGAACTCCCGCACGGGGGGCTCCGCCCCCCTCTAACCCCCCTGCGTGCCTAGCGCAGGCACTCAGACACTACTACTCGTGCAAAGAATATAACACATACCCAACAACTACCGCATTCACTATTTACTGTTGAAAAGGCATGACATAAACTGAATATAAACTTAGTAACTACCGCATTCACCATTTACTGTTGAAAAGACATGACAAAAACTTAATATAAATTTAGCAACTACCGCATTCACCATTTACTGTATAAAAGACATTAGGATGAACATGGTATTGTAATTCCAACTGGTTTTTAGAGGCGAATCGTGCTTATTTTTTTTTTCTTGACGAGAACTGATAAATTTGTTAATTGATCACCATTTACTGCAGGTCAAAGGTTGTTCAAGTTCAAATTGGACTTCTCTACGTTGTGTTGGGCACTTGCATGTCTGCATATCAGTCGACCATGATGGTAAGTATGATCATGGTTTAAGATGGATGGGGTGGGTCACTAAGGCTCTGAATTTAGAATATACATACAGAGATATGAGTGATGCGTTACTACCCATTTGAGGAACGGTTTGAGTAGTGAATGAAATAATCAGTTTGACTTCATTCTCTATTGATGGCACACCCACTCTGTGCACCTCATCCACTGAGCTTCGTCGTCCAAGAGTTAATGGCATACGTTGTGGAAGAAGATGAAGCTCATGTGCTTTAAACCTCATAACTGCATTTACGACCAACCCAATAGATAATTTACCAAAAGAACACATCTATAGGGTTACTTGTGCATGCTCACAACGATTTGGCCAATAGTGGCCAATCCTTCATGTGGTTTCTACTACAACAATGCCAACAAAACTAAGAATATTCGTATTCCAAATAATCTAGAGTTGAATTAAATATTCAATGTGGCGAATGAATCAAGCAATCTTCGATACAGTGAATGAAACTAGAAATGTTTGATCCAGTGAATGAATCTAGAAATGTCGATACAGTGAATGAATCGAGCAATCTTCGATACAGTGAATGAATCTAGAAATGTCGATACAATGAATGAATTTAGAATGTCGATATAGTGAATGAATCGAGCAATCTTCGATACATGAATGAATCTAGAAATGTTATGAATGTTCGAGCAATCTTCGATATAGTGAAGGAATCTAGAAATGTCATGATATATTGAGATCAATTTGGAACATTAAATAAATTTACTCAGTCGTAGCCAGTCTCCCAATTTTTATCGTGACAAATAGAAAATCAAAGTAAATTTGATTTCAATATTCCTAGTAAAAAATAAATAAAAAGAACCAATTGACTTTTGTTATTAATGACTGACAGAAACTGCAAATGGGGTAAATGAACATGTTGTTCAAACAATAAATTTACTCAGCCATTATGGCACTGATCTAACCGTCATCAAAACATTAAAAAAAAATTACCATAAAAACAATAAAACAGAGAAGACGAGTAAGTCGCACACAGTAATAAAATCGCAGTAAATGTGTACAGTAAGCACAACGTTGTCATTCACGCAGTGAAAAAAAATACAATAATGAAATGCAGTGAATCATGCCCAATAAAACCTTGGGTGGGTAACACGATTTTTCTGAGGAAGGGACCAAAATATGGCTGAGCAATACGGAGGAAATTTCGTTGTACATAGTAAGGAATTGGTTGGGCAGAGAAATTATCCTTGACTTATTATCCATGCACAGGAAAGAAGGGCATTTGAATCTAAATCTTTACACCAGAGTGAAAGATAGTCTATTCGGCTCCTGGTTGACTGCTCAGGCATGGACTAATAACTAAAAGGATAAGTGTTGGGCTCTAAAGATGTTCTAAAAATAAACTTAGTTTAACATTACTTTATCAACCGAGGATTCGTCTTTTCTTTCATGAATATCAGCAAAGTCTATGCAGATAGTTGTAGAGGTTAAAATTGTGTAGTTAAAGAAAATTTGAGTTTATCAAAAATCAAGTTCCTCACACATTCATTAAAAACTATGAAACTAAGATCCTACTCAAAAAAATTGCAATATGATTAATAACATGCTGTGAATTAAATGCATTAACTAATTTGCTGAATTCAACTAGCTAAGAAACAATAATTTAATCTGTGAAAGCACTTAATGAACCAATCTATCAATGACTATTTAACCTGCTAGAAAATAATAACGAACTATTGTATAATTAGGAAGCAACAAAAATTGTGAATTTAAGCGAAAGGAACAACAAATGTAAATTTAATAAAAGGAACAACGCATGTGAAAATGAGAGGATCTCTTCAAGCGATGAACTAACAGAAATGGGAAATGGAAAAACAATCGATAACATTCAAATGAAACATCTATCATCTGTAATTAAATAGCATAAACAATTTATGAAAACATCAACACACTCATGCATTTACCTTAACTGTTGCAAAGAGATTTAAATCGCAGAACTGAAATCAAATTGATACGATTATAGATTGAGACAGTAACTCCTTTCAACTGGGCCCACGGTCTTCAAAATGTATTGCTGCTAAAAACTTAGTACACAAAGATGGGAAAAAATATCAAGGATTCTATGATTTCCATATGATACAGGTGGATATCGGTGGCCACCCACCTTTTCCAACTTTCTCAAAACAATTTTCTGGCAATTTTGGTAATTTACTATTTTTAGTAGTTTTCACTTCTGGAGTCGTTTTAAGGCCCTAAACAATGTTTTTTTTGGAAAACGGGTTTGCAATATGGAATTTCCTTCTATATTTCCCATAAAATGAATCTCCTCGACGATACCTTTTCAACGAACTATCATATGCCTAAAACAGAGATCGTATGCAAAAGTTACGACCCCGGGAATTTGATGTACTAACTTACCCAAACGGGGCCCACATGACTTTTGGTGCTTCATCTCCTAGGGTTAGGTTTTTGGATGTATAGGGTTTTTGGCATTCCTGTTTATTGTAAAAAGGCCTTTAGAGCCTCATTGTAATCATCTTCTTGCGAATGAGCACAACCGTCACATCTCTTCTCAGAGATAGGCCGCCACCATTCCAGCAAGCTTGTTTCTGCTGCATTTTACAGTTTCAACTTATTTCCTTATTGAATGGAAAACTAGTTTTATTATATCTCTGTTATTTTTTGTTAAGCACCTGTTAATAATGTGTAGTCATTTTGTTATGCTCACAAAATCTGGGTCACCATAACTATAAAACATTTACAATATACTGCTTGTACAGAGCAATTTAGGGATCCAAATACTTGGATAAATTTCTTGGATATCGCTCTATTGTTCATTACCCTCTATATATTACAATGATATGGGTAAATTAATCTATCCTGAGGATCAAGAGATCCTCAGGATTTCTTTTACTATTTATAAATATTACAAAATAGAGAGTAAATCTTCTTCAAAACTACTTTGCGCCTGATTTCTTTGACTTCCAACAGTCTATGCATCTTCATAATCTTCTTAGCTATCTTGAATTTAACAATAATCATCCATTTCTGCAATAAAATCAAACAATTCAAACCAAAATTCAGAAATTATCTAATATCACTCAATAACATATCTAGAATACTTTTTAATCATTTTCTTTCCTAATGACCTCTAATTAATAGAAAATTCAATCAAGAATATATCATAAATCATGGCAATAAGGAGGATATTTGTACCTTTTTCTCTACTCAACATACCCCCCCAGCTTACCTTTTTGCATGTCCTCATGCAATATGAGAGTTTGCATATAAATAAGTGATGTTGTAGGGAGGAGAGGTCTCTTCTCTAGGTCTCCTAAACCCATTCTTACCTTTAAGCATTTCAAAAACAACATCTTTGTCCTTCTTACAAATTTCATAATTATTCTGATAATTCTCTGGAGGGCACCAAATGATGGGAGGATTGTACCTGCATTCAATCCAAGTAGGCCCTTCATTATATATCATTCTTGCATACCTTTGTAACATGAAGGTGAGTGCATGAAAATTTCTGAAACCAAAGGGTTCCCAGTTCTTGACTGCATTTGAGGAGACATCTCATCTTATTTTAGCAGCAGCAATGGCTTCTTCTTTAATCTCTCCAAAATTTTGTAGACCCAAATTTATAACATGTCTGTGGATGGGTGCTAATGATTCTACAACTTTCTCCCTCTTCATGAATGTTCTATGCTGTATAATGGTTTTAAGGATTTTAGGAGGTTCCTCTCTGATCCATAGGTCTAACCCAGTCTCCCTTTTCATGAAAACCTTGTGTGCTTTACCCCACCTGATTTGGTTTTTGACAAAGGACAAGAATGCCTGAAACTGTATGTTCCCAATGAAAGGACTGAGGTTCTTCTCTCTGTTTTCTCCTAGGATGAAGTTGTGAAGGTATAGTTCACACAGAAAATATTGTACTCCATCCTCTTGTTCTCTAAAACATGAAATCAAATCGGAAACAGTGGTAAACTCAAACGGTTTTCTTGCTCTAATAGCTTTTATTCTCAGCATCATATAATGTTCTAATAAAAATAAGGTGTAATTAGTAGCAGGGGACCTGCAAGCTACTATATCAGAATAAACAGAGCAAATTTCCTTGATTTCCTCCAAAGATTTATCTAACTGTCCCTATACTTTATTCACCTTTCCTTGAGCTCTACTGAGCTCAGCAAAGGTCTCATTCTTTGTTGCTGACATGGGTTTAAGTTGCTTGACAACTCTCTAATGTTCTACCATTGTTACCATTTCACTCCTGCATTGAGTTAGGGTATGTTGGGTTTGCACTAGCTCTGCCTCCAACCTGTTAATGATGACACACTGTTGAAGAGACTGAAATGCTTCCTTATTCTGAACAACTATTTCTTAGGTTGTTGGGGCATCTGTCTGTGTCTTTGTATCAATTGTTTCCAAAGGAGAAAGAAAATATGTAGGAAGCACTCCCTCAGTTTGGAAAACTCTTTCTTATGTGGCTGGAATCTCAGTTTGAGTTCCTATTTTAGCTGTTTCCAAAGGAACATGAAGATCTATTGGAAACACTCCTTCAGTTTGAACAGTTGTTGCTTCTGTGGCTGGATCCTCAGTCTAATTTTATATTTCAGCTATTTCCAAAGGATCGTGCAATTATGTTTGTGTTCCAGCAGAATTGGTGTGGATTGTTTTTCTGGGAAGTGGGTTTCTTCCCTATACTCTAGGCCTCTAGGATTTCTTCTTCTCATGGGACTTATTAGCCTATTCCAACTGCTTCCTTAGTTGTCTGATTGTTTCCTTTCGTCTGCCAACTTTTTGTTTCAATACTTTGATTTTTTTAACCCTTTTTCTCAATATCTTGTTTTCATGTTTCAATTTTCTGATTTTATTGTGGCCTTTCCCTATTGTTTTCTATTTATGGGGAATTTCAAGGTATTCCCCACCTTGATCAGCTGGTGACTACTCCCCTTTTTCTTCCAAGTGCTCTGTTTGTTCCAAAGGACTATTTACCTCAATGTGAGGTTCTGGTTGTTCTGTTCCTTCAGGAGATGGTATCTCCATATTAGGAAGGTCCAAGGTAGGGCTTGAATGGGAAGAAGTTGGTGCAGACCTGCCCGTGTCTCCAGAAATTGATGTCCCTAAACTTCCCAGTACTTGAGCCATTTCTACTTCATAACTTCTGAAGAACTATTCTGTAAGGTTTTCAAATGATGGGTGCTCTGTCTGTACATTCTCCTGAGTGTTTTCTTGTAGGGATTGTTCTATTTTCATAGGATCTTGAGTATTTTCTTGTACGGGTTGTTATGTTTTCATAGCCTCCTGAGTATTTTCTTGTATGGGTTGTTCTGTTTGCATAGCCTCCTGAGTATTTTCAGGTTGGATTGTATTTTTTCCTCTTTTCCTTTTCCCAGTGGAGGTTTCAGGAACAGAGATTGTCCTCTGTCTTCTCTTTCTTGATGTTTCTTCATGTTTGGTCTGAGTTTCTGCCAGCTAGATGGGTTATGCTTCAATTTTAGGCTGGGGTGTTGTAATTTCCATTTGGGCATTGTCTTGTTCTACCTGGGCTGCCTCAATTCCCTGTGGGGGAATTTCATGGTGCATTTCGGGTTGTTCAATTTCTAAAGGCTCAATGAAATATCCCCAAGTTATTTGTGTTTGGATCAAGGCCCTGTTTACTATTAATTTGACTAGTCCATGGTGACTAATTATATCAATAGGGTCTTTGGCTTTCTGGGTCCTTGTAGCAACTTCATGCAACATGGCGTTTAAAAGGAAAGGTAAATTTATTACTAACCTTTGTTTTAGAGTTGCTAATAGTTTGAGGTGGCACGATATCACCACATCATATCTCCCATCACATGTGATATATCTCTGAATTACTCCTTCTATCTCCCTCCACGGCTCGCTGAGAGCAGCGGGGTTGAGTCCTTTCCCTTTTTTATTGAGTTGTTCTCCTGGTCCTACGAAGGACTCTACAGCCTCCTTGAGTGTTGTATAATTCCCCATCCACTGTATGACTTCATTGGGGAGGCATGTTACCTCCATTGTAATTTCCTCAGTGACCAGAATTTGTATGTCTCGAATCATCAAGACTCCCCTCTATATATTCTGGAAAAATGCTAGCGTGATATTTATGTCATATTCCTGAAATCTGTTGAAATATTCTATCCACCCCAAATGATGTAAAATTTCCCTTGCCTGGTCGTTTACCTGCAGCAATGTGGGTTCTCAGCGTACACTTCGGCTGCCCATGTCTTCTGTAAGAAAATGAGGAAAACTATCGTTCCTGGATGCAACTTAGTTAGACAAGATTTGTAGGAAATATTACCAGGAATGGTGAAAATCATATAACAACAATTGTATATAAAAATGTGAGTTTTCCCATTTATTGCAATCATTATGATCTATCAGTAAATGTGCAGAGTATCTACCCCCCTGATTAATGAAAAGGTCGACCTCGATTGTCGATATGTGCGATTGTAATGATGGTAGGTAGTTCATGTGAGAGGTAATTACTACGTCGCCACTGCCATTGGGAGAACAATCATTAATAACCTTCAAAATCACTTTAATGGTAATCATGAACAATAATCACTCTTTCATGGGAATTTCAAATTTACATACCTATGTTCAAAAAAAATGTTTAAGGAAAAAGATTCCGAGTAATTTAAATTTGTTCACATCTTTGGAAATATTCCACATGTCATAACCTTGTGACTTTCCCTTGTTATTGGATATAACTGGAATGATAGCCTCTTTTTTAGAAAATTAAGTCTAGGAACACACAAAAAGCTTATCGTATTTAAGGTAAACTTCCATACCACAGGTAAAGCCACTGCTTCCAGCAGACGTCCATAACCTCGACAGGCTTTCCTTTTAACCCATAGATGAACCCATATCCTTAATAAATATTTTGAATCGTATTTTCCCAAAAATACCACTATCCTGGTTTGGTAGCCAGATAACGATAATGTCACTCACTAGATTGTAACCTAAGTGAACAAGCCAGCTTGTGATGAGACCTCTTGTCCTTTGACGAAAAAAATCCCAAAGGCCATTTCCCTGGTGTGGTAGCCATAGTGGGAATGTCACTTATGTTATTATCTTATGATCATGGTAGGTTGGCTCATGATGAGACCCCCTATCCTTTGTGGGAGAAGTTTATTACTTATAGTTAATTTTTGTTTCCTTCTTTTTTTCTTTTTTTTAGGCTCTATTAAGGGGGGATCATCTACTTCTTAAGAGTGATGGATGGCATAAGAAGTGTAAGAATGCCAAGTAAAATGTGATTTTAGACTACTTATTATTATATAAAGGCAAATTATCATTCAAGTATATGTATATATATATGGGAAATAAACAAATTATGGTGGTTAAGGATTATGGACAATATTTAAAAGAATTTGGAGAAATTAATCCAAAAACAATTCGATAAGGTATGCTAGATAGTCCACAAAAAAATGACAAATCATTGGTATGATAATTAGAAGTAAGGTTGGTGAAAATTAATTAGTGAAGGTCATACCCAAAGCAGTGGCTAACGTATCAACAACATGTTTTGTTCATAAAAAATCGTGACTTCTGAGCGAAAGGAACAACAAGAAGAAAAAACCGCAGAAGCAACAACAATTGTCCCTTTCGAATGAACAACACAACCCGAAAAAAGGAACAAAAATCACGATAAAGGGGACATAAGCTATTACATTTGACTGAACAACACTACCCACGAAGGGAACGACAATCGCAACAAAAGGAATGACAATCGTTACTTTCAAATGAACGACACTACCCGCGACGGGAACAACAATCGTACCAAGGGAACGATAGTCGTTCCATTCAAATGAATGACAATACTCGTAAAGGGAACAACAATTGCACTAAGGGAATGAAAATGATGATGTTCAGATTGTATCCATCTGTTTAAGTAATTGAAAACCTCCCACAGACATTTTTGTTTTAGCAAATCTAGGATTGATTAGTCATCAACTAAATTCATTCAATTTTTATGGGTAGGTTTATTCAATAATTGAAGTATTGGATGGTTTTTTAGCGTCATGCATTCATTATAGTTGCCCCATTTTTTGCTGTAGAACATGACATATCCATCTTCTGTGAAATAGGGTGAGACGAGAGAAATTTGAAATTTTGAATAACGAACATAAAAGAGTGCAAACTATATTCATTACAATCATCTTTTCTGGTTTTTGTTCTTCAAAATTCTTGATAGTGACATTCCGAGGAAGTAAAAACTAAAACTCAATCAAATATGTAAAGAAAACTATATACAATATGTATAGTGCTGATAAAAATCATAATTTTATGAAGTTGAAGCTGTTGGGTTACCTTCACAGCCAGCTAAAATCTGAACAGTAGGGTCCTTACTTACTTCTTGGAAAAAGGATTCTCTTGAAATCGGCTGATGGTAGAGTCGTAGACGATGTCCATTTACCAAAGAAGGAGAACTAGACCTGTCGATGGTAACTAAAGTAACAGTGTCATTATCATGAACTTCATTGATTTCATATGGTCCCAGCCACCTTGTCTGTAATTTTCCAGAAAAATTATGAAATATAGAATCATAGAGAAGCACCCAATCACCTTTCTGGAAGGATTTCTTCTTGATATGTTTATCGTTCCAGCTAGCTCTTTGCTATTGAATAACTGTGTGCTACAGGGTGAACATGCGGGCTTCATCTGACTCATTGAGCCGCTGTAAGCATTGTGTGTGTGCTTCCGTAAGATCCAATCCAATTTTCTGGGCCATCCTTAGAGTCTTGATCTCAAATTCAATTGGAAATATAGGTTCTTTTCCATAGACTAGATGATAAGGAGAGTGGCCAGTAGTGTTACACCATGTTGTGCGATAGGCCCATAAGGCATTTGGAAGCTCAGCTGCCCAATTCTGACAGTTTGTTGAGACTGGTTTTGTCAAAATTGCCTCCAAGACTTTATTGGTACTTTCTACTTGTCCTTTTGCCTGTGGGTGGTATGGCAAAGTAACTATGTGTTTAATATGACAATTGCGCAAAGTGGCAGTGATTTTATGGGCTATAAATTGTGACCCTCCATCAGTGATTACTTCCCTGGGTAATCCATAGTGCACAAATAATTTGAAGAGAAACTTAATGACTGCTTCCTCTGTTGCATTTGGCAAGGCTACTGCCTCTACCCATTTGTTCATATAGTCTTTTGCAACTAGTATATAGGCCTTTTGGTTTGATTTTGGGTTGAAGGGGCCAACAAATTCCAGTGCCCATCTCTCAAAAGGTTCTACCACCACTTATTCTTGAAGGGGAATTTCATCAGCTTATCCTGGTCGGCCCGTCCTCTAACAGTTGTCACAGGTCTGGACATATTTCTTTGCGTCTTTGAATATTGAGCGCTAATAATAGCCCATCTATAAAATATTATTCCCAGTTCTATGGTCTGCAAAATTTCCACCACAGGGCTCATCATGACCCACTTTCAAAACATCGTAACTTTCATCATCTCTTACACATCTTTGGATCTGGAGGTCAGCCCCTGTGTGGAAAAGATATCCACCAATCCAGGTGAACCGTGCACTGCATTGGATGATCAATTTCCTTTCTCTTGATGATAGGTGTGTTGGTAGTTTCCCACCTGCCAGATAATTTTCCACATCAGCATACCATGTTGTCTTAATAAAGACAAAAAACATGTGTTCGTCTGGAAATTGATCTTCGATTATCAAAGAGTCATTTGTTTTGGGTATGTGAGACAAGAAATATGCAATGAGATTCTCTCTTCCGGGTTGATCCTTAATGGTGATGTTGAATTCCTGCAATAGTAATTAACACCGAGTAACCCATCCATTAGTAATTGGTTTGTTAGATAAATATTTAATAGAAGAATGATCAATATATAGAATAACTGGATAACATGTTATATAGTGGAGAAATTTATTAATAGCATGTATAACGGCTAAAAATTCTTTTTCTGTTACTGTGTAATTCAATTCAGCGGGAGTAAGAATTTTGCTAATAAAATAAACAACATAAGGTTTCTTGTCTTATTCCTGTCCAAGGACAACACCTATAGCGATATATGATGCATCTGTAGAGATGTGGAATGGTAATTTCCATTTTGGTCCTCTCAGCCCTAGTGCTGTTGAAACCAACCTTTTGAGTTCTGCAAACGCAACATCACATTTATCAGACCACTAAAATTCCACATTACCAGTTAAAGCATGTAAAGGTGCATTTTTTCTTGAAAACATTTCTATGAATCTGCTATAGTATCCTGCAATGCCAAGGAAACTATGTACCTCAGTTTGTGTACGAGGTGTATGCAGATTAAGGATTACCTCTATTTTTGTTGGGTCTACCTTGATTCCATCTATAGAAACATAGTTTCCTAGTACCACACCTTCAGTCATCATCATATGACATCTTTCATGACTCAAACATAGCCTAGTAGAAATACATTGTTCTAGTACCTTCTCCAAATTGCTTAGAGCTTTATCAAAATCAGTGTCGTAAGGGGTGAAATCATCCATGTAAACTTCAAGTCCTTCATTAATCAAATCAGAAAATATGCTTAAAATGGCTCTCTGGAATGTAGCTATAGCATTACATAATCCAAAGGGAAATAATATATATGCGAAGGTACCCCAGGGACATGTAAATGTAGTTTTATCCTGGTCTTCCGTAGCAATCTGAATCTAATTATAACTGCCAAATCCATCCAGGAAGGAAAAAAAATTCTTCCCTGCTAAAGTATCAAGGACCTGATCAATAAAAGGTAGGGGAAAGTGGTCATTCTGGGTAGATTTATTGAGTTCTCTGTAGTCCACATATATTTTCCCCTTTCCATTCTTCTTGGGAATGATTACTAGTGGAGAGACCCACCGACTATCTGAAATAGGATATATGAAATCTACATCCAACAGTTTTTTTAACTCTTCTTTAACAACGTCCCTGAGATGAGGATTCAATCTTCGTTGGGGCTGTCAGATGGGTCCGACATATTTCTCAATATAAATATGATGCGTGAATAGTTGGGGATCAATTCCCTTCATGTCGAGATACTCCCACACAAAATCCTGCTGATGTTTAGAAAGGATCTGAATCAATTTTTGTTGTTGCTTCGCATTAAAATTAGCATTAATATTCAAAAACCTCCTTGGTGCGATTTCAAGTGATATGCTTTTATGGACAACAGTAGTGGGAATCTGTTGCTCCATCAATTCTTCCAAAGAATCTCCCTATGCTTCATTGTCTAAAACAAATCTTAGCATTTGACATGTTGGGTTGCTTATAATCGTTGGGACATTAATGAAGCTACTGATCACATCATCTTCTAGTTGGTTCTTGAGTCTGAGGAATTCTTCCAATGTGAGGGGAGATCGTAGATTTTTTTCTGGATATCTAGGCGGTGGCAAATGTTTATGTATGATAGGCGGACTTGGTTTAGCTGTAGGATACAGGATGAGGTTCTTTGTAGAACTTCCTCTAGCAATTGTCATGTTGCCTGTGCAACATCCTATATATGCATCTACTGTTGCGAGCCATGGTCTTCCCAATAACAATGGGTGTCCATCGAGTCTACTTCTTGGGTTGATAACTAGGAAAGCAGCTATGTATTCCCAAGAGTTGACTAAAATTGCTACATCTTGTAATGTGCTGACTGGTTTAACCACTAATCTATCAACCAATTGTAACATAATTGAAGTAGGTTCTAAGGAGGTGATACCCAGGGTGTTACAGGTTTCGATAGTCAGAATATTGATGGTTTCCCCCAAATCCACTAGTGTATTTGGAAAAGAAAAACCCTATATCTAAACTATTACTATGGGATTCCCTGGGTCTGCATACTTTACCAACTCCTGCTTGCCTAGAATAAGATCGGATAAAGCTCCTACCATGTGAAAAATTGATGGATTCTTAGCTTTCCTAACAGGCTTCTTCCCACATATTTATTTAATCATTTTTGCATAAATTGGGATGTCTTGCAGATCCTGTAGGAGTGGGATATTAACATATATATTCTTTAGTTCCCCAACGATATTGAAATTAGGATATACAACTGGTTTATCTATCATTAGCCTCTCGGAGAATGAGGGAAGAGGAATTACGTCTTCATCGGGATTTTGTTGCTCGACTGTGTTTTCCCCCTGTTATGTTTCTTCTATTATGACCACAGTCAATGGTTTTATTATTGGTTGTATATTATTCTCATTCTCATGCTCTTGATGAATATTAATTTCTTCAGGAGAAATTATACGCCCGGACCTCAACCGGAGTTCGTTGCACCCTACAAAGTTGACTTCACCCTCAAAATTCTTGACAATCTGCACGAGTTGGGCTGGTCTGTTATTCAGATTTGTGTTGGGCTAAGTTGGTAATTGAGGGCGCATTTGAGGTTGATGGTTCTAAGGTAATTGGAGTGGGGCTTGTAAAGTAGGCTTAGCTTGAGGAGACATCCCCATGGGTTGACTGGTCATTCCCATGGGGCGCTGCCAATTTTGATTCCAATTGGGGGCTTGGGCAGCTGTGTTAGTCCACTATGAAGGATAAGGGTTTTTATTTGAGTTTTTCCAGGATGGGGTAGGGTATTGCGAGTTATTCCAGGTGGTATTTGCAGCTAGTTGATTTGGCCAGGTGGTATTTGCAGCCGATTGATTTGGCCAAGGTGCAATAGGATATTGTTGGGACTGCCAGGTGGGGTTAGCAAATGGTTGGCCCTACCATGCATTTCCATAATTATGCTGCTGATTATACTGCCCAAAAAATAAAGTGTTAGGGACCTAACCCCTAACGTAGGTAGAAAAATGTATTCTGATGTAATAAGGGTCAATATTAATAAGGCCTTGCAATAAAGTAGAATAAGTCGAATGTAAGAAGAGATAATAGAAGCTTCCGCTTCTAGAAGGATCTTCTTCTAGATGGTTCTCTTGATAGACATATTTAGTATAAATAGGAGTCGAGGGCATGAGAACCCTAGTTTTGAATATTATTGTAATAGAGCTCTGCTCGACTGGAGGTTTCTGTAACGACCCTAGTTGGATAAATGTTTAAGAATTATAAAGTAAAACTAATTAGGGGATTAATTGTGTTAACAAGGTATTAATTAAACAAAGATGATTTAATGATATCAATTAAGTAAGTTATCTATTAATTAAAGGTTATAATTGTGATTAATTAATTAATAATTTAACTGCAGATTACCTTTGATGACATGAGTAATGAATTTAAGAAATTAATAATATATGTTATAAATGGTTACATACCCAACAAGGGATAACCTGTTAGTCCCGAGAAGATAAAACATTAAAGGAAGGATCAGGGAGAGGGACGAGGGCAGGTAAGGGAGTAAATGAGGAGTCGATGAAGGAGGAATAAGGAAGGGGGAGAGGTTTACGTGAGGGGCATTCGACGGAGGAGGGATGGGGGAAGGATTGTGAGATTTACAGGGAGCAGTAGAGTTCTGGCTGTGACACTTTTGATCAGTTGAGGCATCGGGTTGCTGGAGGTTTTGGGCACGGGGGCTAGGATATCCATAGATATCCTGGAGCTAGGTAGTTTTCCTAGTTGGCAGGGAGGACAGTATGTTTGGGAAGTTATTCTTTGTTTGTGGTTGGGTTGGTCTATGTATCAGGTAGAAGGAAGGCAACAGTAAGGCAGCAAGGCAACAAAAACTAGCATCAGAACCAGGTAATTTGTTAAACTATGTGTTTATTTCATTCTACCATGAAATCATTATTCATTGATAAATTTATGTTACTGAAGTTTCTATTATAAAGATTGTTGTTATGTTATGAAGTTATTATCTCAGTTCATGAAGTAAATTGCTTATGGAAGTAAATGATGTTTAGAAATATTTGGTTGTTACATATGGTATCAGAGCGTCTTAGTTCGAAATCTGGGCCTAAGGGCCAAAACTCCAAGCGTTAACTCTAGCCATGCTTAACCTGTAAGAAACACACGTCATTTGCGTCTTAGTAGATTGTGTCAAGCAACATTAAGCTTGACCCAATATGACTGATACAGTATCAAAAAATATACTCAAGGCAATACCCCTACATTATCCAAGCAAATGGTCTCACATATATCACAAGCAACCATTTTAGGTAATACCCTTTTACTGGATCACAGATGGCTAATACAGTCTTAGTCTGAATATTCAAAGGAACGCCCTTTAAAATAGTGGTAGCAAACCAGATATTTTGAAGGATCACTTCCCACAAAATGGCTACCCTTAAAGTAGCCTGATAAAGCTATTAAGCATGAAAAAGAGAGTTGATAATTAATTTTATTTGAGAAATACTTGTCAATGAAGTTTCGGGTAAGATAGACACCTGAAATCGATGAAAATGTCGAGGGAAGCTTCTATCCAAGGCTTGAAGTTGGCAAGATTCAATAACTACATGAATTATACTATATAAAATGCAATAGGACTTTTGCAAGACCTTGAAAAGGCCTACTTCATCTCGAACTTACCTAAATGAGGAACTGCCAATGTGCGGTCGGAAAAAGGAAATTTAGAAGACTTGTATTGCGCGGGAATGGTGTAAAGTACTTTCCTGTATTAGCCTCGGTGAATTTTAATAATGAAAAAAAAAAAAAATCTCAGGAACTATAGACCCATACAAATTTTAACCGTGCCAAAGAGAGCAATTTTCACACCGTGTAATGTTCATGCAACTATCATTATCCCAAAGGAGAGTTGTCTATTACGCAAGAGAACGGATCTGAGCCGTCAAATCTCGGGCAAATACCTGACAACCATCGGATCTGCATGGAGTTGCGAGGAAGTTAAGTCCTAGAGGACAGAAGGAGAAATCTCGATGACATGTGTGAAGGCCTCGGGATATCGGCGTTCATGAAATCGGGATTCACGAGGTCAAGGAAGTCGGGACATTTTAAATCTCGAAATAGCGAGATCAAATCTGGACCGTCCATCAGGGTGAGACACGTGGTAGAGATATAAAGAGAGTCGGAACATCGGGAGTTCTGTGAACAAGAGGTCGGGGAAATCCATGGTGAAAACCCTGATACAATCAGAACCGTCCATCTGATTGGGATAGGTGGCAAACATCGGAGAGTCATCGACATTTGAGCCATCGGGACTCACACAGATAAGTGCTTTTGGGTTGGCATTTGGCGAAGTCCAAGGCTTAACCTGGACCGTCCATCCATTTAGGACGTGTATCGGAGATCCAAAGAAATTCGGGGATCAACGTATCAGGGATTTCGTGGACATGAAATCTTTGCATTTCGAAATCACGAAGTCCAAAACCCCGATAAGTGGGGCCAACTGACCGCACATCAGAGAGGGAGGATAGGGCCGTCGAGAGGGGCTAGATGTCAGCCAACCGGAGAGTCAGGATTCAAGGAATCGGGAATTTCGTGGACATAGGCACATTAGTATCGAAAACCCTGAAACAATGAGAGGCGATCGGGACCGTCCGTTCTTGGGACGCGTGGCAGTGAACGGAGCCATTGGGAAAGTTCCTGACAGGAGTTCGTCCATTGGGTCATCACGAATCGAGAAATCGCGGATCCCATGGACGAGTGGTCCTTGCAGTTCGGAAACGCGAGGCCCGATTCTCCGAAAAGTGGAAAGCTCCGTAGTGGAAGCCAGCTGTCATCGCGGATCGGGATATCGCGAATTCCATGGACAAAGTATCCATGCACTACGAAATCATGAACCCCGAAACTGTGACGCAATTAACTTAGCTCTTAAACCTTCATTAAAACAAATTAATTAACTGATGTTTTAAGTAAGACTTAATCGCATCGTGAAATCGGAGATCGGGGTTTCATGATTCAATTTACATAGATCATTTGTTACGGAAAACCCCGAATCCCGATTTCCTTAAACATTAACTGAAAAACTCACAAATTTAAAGTTATAACCCGCTTTAAATATTTTTTTTTTAAAAAAAGGGGGCACTGAAAATTTATATGTTTATAAATTTTTAACCATTCGTTGTCCAAAGGTAAACGATAAAAGGCATCGCGAATTTTGGAGTGATGAAATTCTTGTGCGAGAAGGTCTGAAACCCCGATGGGAAGCCATAAGGCAGCGGTCACATAGGAGCGGGTCACATGGACCTCAGTATAGACAGAAGGGCTAACACGCAAGGAAGAAGCGTATCGGGTATCAAGATATTGAGAATCCCGTAGACACGGGGTTCATACATTTCGGCATTGCGATGTCCGAAACCCCGATGGGGGGAGGACAAAGCTATGGCCTTATCGGATAATGTTCATATGAGCCAAAGGCTTAGCCTGGTGGGCTAACGCACAAAGTACCGCATCGGTAGATTGGTAATCGGGAGGCTATGAGGACAGAGGTTCATGACAACGAGAGTCGCGAAACCCCGAATCCCAACAGGGAATAGGACTACGATCACATAGGAGAGGGTCACATGGACCAAAGCACAGCCAAGGGAGGGATAAATCTAGAAGGTAGCGCATCGGCATATCGGATATTGGGAGTCCGAGAGGACAGAGAACTCCCGACAGTGGGCATAAGGAAACCCCGAAACCTGAAACTGAGTCGGGAATTTAACAGATTAGGTGAAAAAGGTCGTGGGCAATATGGGAAGATGATGTATATGCATACATATATACCCATTTAATTACATGCATATACAGATATGAATAAATTTATAAATACAAAAGAAATAAACTGAAAGAAAAAAACTGAGATCCGTCTAGAGCTGGAATTACAAGCAAATCATTTTTATTTCGCACTGCAAAAAAAAAATAGGAAAATTACCCTTTATCACCAAAGTATAAGAAAGGTTCATGCAAATTCTTGACTTGATCAACTCCACGTCTTCATGAAGGTACTGAAACTGTGCACAAGCTGGCGGACTGAATTGTACCTCTTACCATACCTGAGAGTGAACTCCGCAAGTTGTACAGACTTGGGATTGGCTCCCAATATTTTAAAGAGACTAGACTCCAAGACCTGGATCTTGTCAGGGACCATATCAATATACTTTGTTTCTGCAAATAATCTGGCAGCAGATACAACAATACCCAGCACTAGCAAGGTGCTCATAACAATGGCAAGGATGTGAGCCATGGCAAGGGAGATTTTGGAAACCTCTGATCAGAGCAGAGGCAGATCTGTGGTGGACAAAGAATGATGCGAGGAAAGTCCCAGCGGATGAGAAAGTGGAGGCAGAGGAAGGACGCGTAGAGAGTCGAAACGCTGACAGGTGTAGAATGATGGGGTTATATATGAGGGAACTAGAAGAAGTCAGGCGGGCACGTGGAATCCATGCACGCCCGAATCCATGTGTGTGTTCGTTTATTTTTATATTTTAAAGTGTGAAAATAGTTTTGAGTAAATTAAATAATTTAGTATAAATAATTTATTTATATATATATAAAGGTCAAG
>JZKD02S0682032.1:591355-607351 GCA_000966675.3 Picea glauca | reverse complement strand
TTTAAGTTACTGAAGTTGCTATTATAAATATTGTTGTTATGTTATGAAGTTATTATCTCAGTTCATGAAGTAAATTGATTATGGAAGTAAATGATGTTTAGAAATATTTGGTTGTTATAGTTTCCCCCTTGAAGAGGCAAGTGAACATTGCTCTCAGTAATCAAAGTGATCTATCTGGTGTTATTCTGTTCTCATTTCAGTATTATTGTGGTGTTATTATGGTTGTATTGTTGTTCATATTCCATTTCTAGCATTTTATTTATGTTCTACATGCTTTTTATATCTGGAATATTACAAGTGGTATCAGAGCACTTTCCTCGACAGAAAATTGTGGGTTAATTTTTTCAGGGTAGAGACATATTCTGACATTTTAAGCTACAAAGATCTCTCGTTACACGCATAAACCCATGGTTGAGGGATTCATACACGTAGGAAATACAAGTGGTTCTTAAACGCACATATGTTGGCCACCCTTGTAACCCCTGTTGGTACCCCTTCGAGTGGTAGCGCATCAAACAACAACTGTATACAAATCAGCCTAGATTTCCTGAAGCCCTCTTTAGATAAGACGATCAGCCACCTGACTACTATAGTACCACCGAGAACATCACTCGAGAAGATACTCTCTAGTACCTGGGTAGTCGGGTAGTATGGTTAAGGGCACAATCTAGCCTCCTTATTTAGTGCCCTGAGATATTGGGCTGAGTAATACTGTTGGACCCCACACGTATATCAAAGATCTATAGCATAGGGAAAACCCTTGTCTGTAGAAACCTTGAATACCTAACCCTGGGGGACGGAAACAAAAATAAAAAAGACAAGATCTATTGCCACGCAAATGTGTTCAAGTTGCCAAATCACTACACATTTCTTCTTGGTTAAGCATTTGGGAATTTCACCACTGCAGTATTCTTCAGACCAAAGTATAAATCCTCAGGTGTAAAAATAATAATAATAATAATTAAAAAAAAAAGTCTGGAAATTTTTTCACCATTATTTGAGACCTATTCCATTGGATTTATCTCTTCACCCTTATCACATTCATACCTATCATTTTTTAGCAAAATTGTTGACCCCACCCACCCCTTTTTGGTTTCCTCGTCATCATGGCCCATGCCCGTAGCCAAGACTTGGAAGCTCGCTTTAATACCTTGCAATCTAATTTCAGAAAGACCCAACAAGAAGTGAAACAACTCAGTGCCAATATTTCCACAATCAATACAAACATGTAGTCCTCCATTGTTGCCTCAATCGAGGAACTCAAACAAGATATGTCTACCCATCTTGAATCTGTCGTTTTGATGATCTGCACCAAGCTGCATATCCCTGTAGATACCCCTTTATCTGACCCACCTTTGCATACTGAAGTTGAAACTTCCTCCCATTCCCATAATTTTCAGCCCCATCACTTTTAGCGTGACCTACGCCTTCCGCGGGTGGATGTGACCAAATTTGATGGCTCAGATCCCACTGGTTGGGTAACTCAAATGGAGCATTATTTCTCTTTATATGACATTACATATGACTTGGCCAAACTCTGGTATGGTGTTCTCCATCTAGATTAATAACGTTGGCAATGGTGGCAATGGAGAAAAACTTCCCGTCAAGGGTATATTGCTTGGACACACTTTGTGGCAGAGATTTATGAAGGCTTTGACATCGACACCAACCACTTTGGCTGTTTGACAAAATTGAAACAATCTGGCATAATGGAAGACTTTATAGCTGCTTTTGAGCAACTGGATTTTCATACAGAGGGCATGTCTGATGCTTTTTTCAGAGAATGTTTTATTAGTGGCCTCAGGGATGATATTTGTGCCCATGTCCTCATGGCTCGTCCTCAGATTTGGGTGGAGGCTACTAAACGAGTTAAGGAAGCAAAACAGGTTGTCTCTTCTCAAAACCAAAAACCTTATTTTATTCCTTGCACTAAGACAGTAAATCCCACTCCTCCTTCCACTCCATTAAAGATCCAAAAATTGACCAAGGCTAAAATGGATGGACGCCAACTCAAAGGCCTTTGTTATAATTGTGATGAAAAATATTTTCTAGGCCACAAGTTTATGGAAAAAAATATTTTTATGGCCATCTCGAAGGATGTTTCAGAAGAGTATGTTGAAACTCCCACAGACATAACCCCTCCCTCAGACCATCCTGAAGTAGAACCGGTCATTTTCCTAAATTTTCTCACTAGCTTCTCTGCTCCCCAAACCCTCAAGCTAATTGGTTACATCAAGCATAGGAAGGTCATCATTCTTGTTGATAGTGGAATCCCCCAAAATTATTATTCATCGATGCATTACCCAAGAAACTCATTGTTATATCCATGGAGTCAATAATTTCCAAATCATGATTTCCAATGGTGGCTCCATGAAATGTGGAGGGTGTTGTGAAAATGTGTGTCTCCAAATTGGTGACTACCACCTGAAATCTCATATGTTTGCTATCGACATGGGCGGTTGTGACATTGTGTTGGGTGTAGACTGGCTAAGGACTTTGGGTCCCATTCTCATGTATTTCAAGGAATTAACCATGCAATTCAACCAAGAGGGCCAAAAATATAAGTTCCAAGGCATCACCATCGGTTCACCTGAGATAATTAGTTCCCATCACATGGAAAAGCTGTTCAAAAAAGGTCATTCTAGAGTTATTTCCCAACTCCATGTGATACAGGCAACTGAGACACCCTCTGTGTCGCAAGACCTCCAATCCATCCTCTCTAAACATCAGGTGGTCTTTTCCACTCCCCAGGGACTCCCGCCTTCTCGTGGTGTTCATGAGCATTCCATTCCCCTTATACCAGGAAGCCTTCCTCCCAATATCCGTCCCTATCGACACCCCTTTTCCAAAAAAAATGAAATTGAGAAAATGGTTCAAGAACTGCTTAATGCAGGTGTTATCCGCCCTAGTATGAGCCCCTACTCTTCTCCTGTGGTCATGGTCCTGAAGAAAGAAGGTTCTTGGCACATGTGTCCTGACTTCTACGCCCTCAAAAAACTCACCATTAAAGACAAATTTCCCATTCCTGTCATTGATGACCTCTTGAATGAATTGAGTGGTGCCCAGTTCTTTACTAAACTTGATCTTCATTCTGGCTACCACCAGATCCATATGAAAGATGCAGACACTCCTAAGACTGCCTTTAGAACTCATGAGGGCCACTATGAGTTTTTGGTCATGCATTTTGGTTTGTGTAATGCCCCCTCCACCTTCCAAATCCTCATGAATCATGTCTTTCGCCCTTTTCTCCGTCATTTTGTCTTAGTTTTCTTTGATGATATCCTCATCTATAGAAAAACCTGGACAAGCCATCTTTCTCATGTGGACCGAGTTCTCCATCTACTCTCTCAACACCAAATTTTCCTGAAACAATCTAAATGTGCTTTTGGCATCTCAGAATTTGAGTACTTGGGTCATATTGTTGGCAAGAATGACGTCAAGGTGGATCCTAAAAAGATTGAAGCTATGCAAGACTAGCCTCACCCAGAGACTCTCAAAATCTTGCGAGGATTTCTGGGCTTAACAAGTTATTATCGCAAGTTTGTTAAGAATTATGGAAAGATTGCAGCACCTCTCACTACACTCCTTAAAAAGAATTCTTTCACTTGGACTCCAGCAGCTGCTCAGGATTTTCAAACCTTGAATATGGCCATGTGCACCACTCCAGTCCTGGCCCTTCCTGATTTCACAAATACATTTGTCCTGGAATGTGATGCTTCAAGGAAAGGTATTGGAAATGTCCTTATGCAAGAGGGTCGGCCTTTGGCCTTTACCAGCAAACAACTATTTGAACGAAATTTAGGAAAATAAATCTATGAAAAGGAAATGTTGGATATTATGCATTCCATTGGTTTGTGGTTCCCTTATCTATTGGAGAAACACTTCCAAATTTATACAGATCATCGAAGCCTCAAGTATTTTATGGAACAACACATTTCCTTCCCAAAGAAACAAAAATGGGTGACTAAGCTCTTTTGATATGATTATGAGATCATTTAAAAGAAAGGAAAAGACAATGTGGTTGTAGATGCACTTTCCTGAAAATATGAAGATGAAGACTCCCTTTTTTCTCTCTCCTTCATTGTACCAGATTGGCTCCAAGCCGTTCACCAGGAATGGCTACATGATCCCAAAAGTTTTCATCTAATACAACAATTGCAGTCCAATTCTCTAGTTTCCCCAAGGTACTCTTGGCTCCATGATGAGCTTCGATACAAAGGCCGTTTGTATTTAAGTAAACAGTCACAACTTAAATCCACAGTGCTTTCTGAGCTTCATGCTACGCCCACAACTGTGAACTCCGGGTTTACCAAAACCTATGACAGGGTCAAACGTTCTTTTTTTGGGGATGGTATGAAACAAGACGTCTGTAATTTGGATGGATATCTCTATGGATTTTATTACAAGATTACCTAAATTGGGAAATAAATCAGTCAACATGGTGGTAGTTGATCGCCTTTCCAAGTATGCTCATTTCCGTGCTCTTCAAAATCCATTTACAACATCCACAGTGGCTCAACTTTTCATGGATCAGGTCTTCAAGCTTCATGGCATGACACATTCTATTGTTTCTGATCACGACCCCACTTTCACCATCAATTTTTGGCAAGAACTATTCAAGCTACAAGGCACCCAATTGCATCTCATCACAACTTATCATCCCCAGATGGATGGTCAAACTGAAGTTGTCAACAAGTGTTTGGAAACATATTTGAGGTGTTTTGCATTGAAAAAGAAAAATCAGTGTGCTCAATGGTTACCCCTAGATGAATGGTGGTACAACACTTCATACCATACAACTACCCACATGAATCCTTTTGAAGCGGTATATGGACAAAATCCACTATCAGTTCTCTCATATTTACCAAGTGTCTCGAAGGTCCAAGCGGTTGACCAAATGCTTACAGTTCGAGAGGATATTCTCCATACCCTCAAAGAGATTTTTTTCATGGCCCAGAATCACATGAAGCAACAAGTAGATCAAGGTCGCTCTGAACGTCAATTTGCAAAAGGGGATCATGTGTTTCTTCGACTGCAACCTTACAAGAAAAATTCCCTCAAGGCCTACCATTTTCAGAAGCTGGCACCCAAATTTTATGGTCCTTATACAGTTCTCAAGCGTGTGGGACAGGTGGCCTATTAGTTAGATTTGCCCAGTCATTCTAAGCTACATCCTGTTTTTCATGTTTCATGCTTAAAGAAGGTGATTGGAACTAAGAGCCAAACTCAAACCAACCTTCCCGAGCTGGACAAAGAAGGCTCCATTTGGCTACAACCACAAGCATTTTTGGACCAGGGTGAGTGTCGCCTACATCAGAGAACCATTAAGGAAGTGTTAGTCCAGTGGAAAGATACAACTCTAGCAGATGCCACCTGGGAACCAGCTACCATTCTGCAACAATTTCCACATCTCAAGCCTTGAGGACAAGGTTGTTTTTTAGGGGGAGGACATGATAGGGACCTAACCCCTCACGTAGGTAGAACAATGCGTTCTGATGTAATAAAGGTCAATATTAATAAGGCCTTGCAATAAGGTAGAATAAGTCGAATGTAAGAAGACCTAATAGAAGCTTCCACTTCTAGAAGGATCTTCCTCTAGATGGTTCTTTTGATAGACATATTTAGTATAAATAGGAGTCAAGGGTATGAGAACCCTAGTTTTGGATATTATTGTAATAGAGCTCTACTCGACTGGAGGTTGGTCCCTCGAAGAGGCAAGTGAACATTGCTCTCAGTGATCGAAGTTCTCTATCCAGTGTTATTCTATTCTCATTTCAGTATTATTGTGGTGTTATTCTAGTTATATTGTTGTTCATCTGCCATTTCTAGCATTTTATTTCTATTATGCATACTTTTTATATCTGGAATATTATAGAAAGAAGGAGGATCTTGTAGCATACTTGGGGGTTGATCCTTCCATTGGTGACGCTGGTCCATCAGATATACTGGTTCTATTTTCTCTTCTTCTTCTTTAAGGACAAATTTTAGTCCTGGGAGTGATGGACACTATTCTGTTTCATGGTCTTTGTCACAGATGGTGCATACCCAAACCACATCCAAGGGACATTCCCTCAGACCATGTTTCCTTCTGCATCGGTGGCAAAATATGGCCAATGAATGCTCTGCTTCTGCTTGTTTCTATTTAACCTGTACAACATCCAATTGTGTAGTCAGAGTAGTCAAAATGTCTATTTTAAATTTTTCTAAAATATTACTGACTTCTACTCGGGTGACACCCCCACTAGTAATGTTGTTATTTCTGGTAAGGGGAGCATGTATTCCCGATCTTGTTCATGAACTTCCCTGTGAACACCTGATGCACAATTGGACAATGTTATCATATGTTTCTTGATAAATATTACCTTTTCCCATTAAATTCAATGTTTCTACCCATTCATCCTTCATACCATTTATTAGGGTGGCTTTAAGTACCTCACCTAGCAGTGTACCGTAAGGTGATCTCTGCAAGCTATATTGAAACTTTCAACATATTCCTCTAGTGTTAGATTTTCTTTTGTAGTAATTTGAAAGATTTTGTCTTTTAAATCCCTGGTTCTACAGTAGTCTTGATATTTCTTAAGGAACGCCTGTTTCATTTCATCCCATGAATTTATAGTTCCCCCTCATAGTCCCATAAACCATCGTAGAGATGCTCCTTTCAAAGTGGAAGGAAATAGTTTTAGTTTTTGGGGTTTAGAGTTGTAGTCATAGCCTCTACACATGACATCAAATTCGAATAAGAATGCATCAGGGTCCTCTGATATCAATCCATGAAAGGTTGGAAGATTATGCAGTGGAATGGATTTCATTGGGTCATTAGCAACTGTATCGACTATAGGATATTCCAGAGTGGAAGTCTGGGTCCTTGGTTGATTCGGCTATGACATTTGGTCAAAAATATGATAATCATATTTAGGAACATCTTGGTTTAGGTGTTCTATTTGAGGTGGTTGATTACTTTGTCCCCTTGGAGACTTAACCATGCTACCTATATCTGGGATTCCAGGTGTTCCTTCTCCTATCAGAATCATAGGAGATCCAGGTTCAGGTGGTGGTGGATTTTGTTTAGCAATTCCACTGGTATCCCCTACCCCTTCTTCCAAGTTATGATAATTTCCCTCGTCTACAGGACTGAGAGGTGGAGTATGTGTGTTTTGAAAACTTTGTTCAGTCCCTTTAGTTCCACTGTGAACCTTAGCATGAGCTGTAGTTGGTGAATTTGTTGCTTAAGGGATTCAGGTAGAACCTTTTTTAGGTCCAACCAAGGCTTGAGATTCATCTTTTTAGATGTATTCGTCTATGTAAGTGCTTCTTCTAGGTGGCACAGGACCCTAGGATTTTGTAGTTTTTGGTGGGGTTTTTGTTTTTCAGGATCTTTCTTCTTAGTCATACACACAGACACAAATTCTATGTACCTATATAACCTCTATGCATCAGCCAAAGGTAGGTGCTGGCACAAGCATTTTACTTGTTTCCTACATAGGTTCTTACCTTCCTTTTTCAATACCTCATCCTCTAGAGACGCAACCTATTCTATCTTTGACATTCTCCCCGACAACGAAGCCAGAATGTTGGGCTCTAAAGATGTCCTAAAAACAACCTTAGTTTAACATTAATTTATCAACCAAGGATTCATCTTTTCTTTCAAGAATATCAGCAAAGTCTATGCAGATAGTTGTAGAGGTTAAAATCATGTAGTTAAGGCAAATCTAAGTTTATCAACAATCAAGTTCCTCACACATTCATTAAAAACTCTGAAACTAAGATCCTACTCAACAAAATTGCAATCTGATTAATAACATGTTGTGAATTAAAGGCATCAACTAATTTTCTGAATTAATCTAGCTAAGAAACAATACTTTAATCTGTGAAAGCACTTAATGAACCAATCTATCAATGACTAGTTAACCTGCTAGAAAATAATAATGAACTACTGTATAATTAAGAAGGAACAACAATTGTGAATTTAAGAAAAAGGAACAACAAATGTAAATTTAATAAAAGGAACAACATATGTGAAATGAGAGGAACTCTTCAAGTGGTGAACTAACATAAATAGGAAATGGAACAATAATCGATAACATTCAAATGAAACATCTATCCTCTGTAATTAAATATCATAACCAATTTATGAAAACATCAACACACTCACGCATTTACCTTAACTATTGCAAAGAGATTCAAATCACAGAACTAAAATCAAATTGATACGATTACAGATTGAGACAGTAACTCCTTTCGAATAGGCCCATGGTCTTCAGAAGGTACTGCTGCTAAAAACGAAGTACACAAAGATGGGAAAAATGATCAAGGCTTCTATTATTTCCATAACTAGTAAAACATTTACAATAGACTTCTTGTACAGAGAAATTAAGGGATCCGAATGCTTGGATATATTTCTTGGATATCTCTCTATGGTTCATTACCCTCTATATATTACAATGATATGGGTAAATTAAGCTATCCCGAGGATCGAGAGATCCTCAGGATTGTTTTTACTATTTATAAAGATTACAAAATAGAGAGTCAATCTTCCTCAAAATTGCTTTGGGCCTGATTTCCTCGACTTCCAACAGTCTATGCATCTTCATAATCTTCTTAGTTATCTTGAATTTAACAATAATCATCTATTTCTGCAATAAAATCAAACAATTCAAACCAAAATTCAAAAATTATCTAATATCACTCAATAACATTTCTAGAAGACCTTTTAATCATTTTCTTTCCTAATCACCTCTAACTAATAGAAAAGTCAATCAAGAATATATCATAAATCATGGTAATAATGAGGATATTTGTACCTTTTTCTCTACTCAACAATAAGAACAGAAGATAAAGACATAATTTTTCACCCAGACCTTCTCCGTGGAGAACTAATAATAATAATAATAAAAAACCCAATCAAGGAATAAGAAGACACTGTAATAAAACAAGGCTCAGAACCAGAAATTTAGAGACCATCTTGCAAATTCATATGGCGCACTATCGTCTAGATAAAAATTCTTATGCATAACTAAACAAGTTTTTTTCCTTTAACAACATCTACGCAAGCGAGCTTTCGACAATAAAGAAATGCATGAACATGAAATTGATCTATTATTTAATACAAATTATACCCATGCGTACGGTAGCCAAATGCGAAGAACTGGAAGTGAATATGCCACGCTCGTGCTCTGTCCAACTCCGAATTGTCGACGGATAAGACCTCACCGTTACCTCCCAACCAACGCTAGGGGTACTCTTCTTCCCCCTGAGCCCCCCAAGCCGCAAAGGGGCCACACACATAATGCCACATAATGCTAGCACCCATCTCGCCTCGCAAGGTTGAGCTACCACTCGTTACCCGAGCTAGGTATCCCAACTCCCACAAGTGAAAACTCAGTCAAGATAGAATTTCGATAGCATAACGTTACGCAAGCCAAAAATGCGATCCTTACTCCTCCTCCGCCATCTCTTTTATAGAGTTTCTTAGTCATTAGATTCCCAAACCCTCATTAGATTCCTTTTTCATTTATTTAATTAGGAAAAACCTCCCCCGTACCCATGTCGCCCGATCCCCTACTTGCACCATAAAATCAATTTTATTAATTGATTAATTATTCATATTTCCCTCACCCACCTAAAAGCATTCCTAAAAATGCTCCTTGGTGTCCCAAAATTCCCTTACAAATCTTAAATGACTTACGCCTTACTTAATTCCTAGTTGAGTTCATAAATAGAAAGTCCCAAAGGCTAGATTCTTTACTAAGTTTGACATTAAGCTTTTTCTTTAAGTTTCTCCCTTTTCTTTTAGTTTCCCTTTTTCTTTAAGTTTCATTTTCTTTAAATTTTTCCCCCTTTTTCATTTTTAACTAAAAATCAATTTAGCAAGTGTATATAAAAACAACCATTTACCCTTTTAATAAATTTAATCCTCCATTATGATTTTTACTTTAATAATTAAGTTTGAATTTCTTACCCCCCTTCTTGTTACATTTTTATTTTATTTTTATTTTTCTTTAACCACATGTCCTGCTTAGACCTAGGTTTTAATTTACCTAGGCTGGGTGACAATTTTTAAGGGAACTTTTAGTTATTAAACTTTACTCATACCATCATCTATTTTAGGGTCGACCAGGTTCTAAGGGGGCATAGTTTTCTAGGAACTAGGTTTATTAACTTATCATAGTTAAAATCACGACGTGCCCTTCAGGATGCACTACATTCTCCAAGGGTGCCACTCACCTCTTTCCATTTTCTTTGTGTGACATGCCCTTCAAGATGCACTACGTGCTCCAAGGGTGCCACTAACCTCTTTTTGTTTTCTTTGCACGGCATGCCCTTCAAGATGCACTACGTGCTCCAAGGGTGCCACCCACCTCTTGACTGAATTTGGTAGACGTCAAACCCCTAGAGTCAATACTCCTCCAGGTGATCTTATGGGAGACTAAGGGCCTCTAAGGGATAAGGCCCCTTCCTTATTGTGCTCCCCTTAGAATTATCATGAGAAACTATCATATTCTTCCCTCATGACATCGTGGGTCTTCTCGAACTAGGTAATCGTTAACCTGTAGTTCGAGCCACAGTGGGAGTTCTAGTAGGTTGTGGCAGGTTGCTGCCACACCTCTCCCTCGATGTCTCTGGTTGTCGTACGTGACCCATTTACTCCAAATGTGAGTCTGGTTGGCAACCTATCATCAGCCTGTATCCATCAATGAATCATGTCAGCAATAACAATCAACATCATAATATCCAATCATATGTACATATGTCACATCAACAACATTGAAACCCTAACAATACACTCCCTAACTCGATCTGGAGTCCAAGGGATTTCATCGATGCCTTTGCATCCTCAATGTCCAGAGTCCTGAACACTCAAGAGAACCCAATCAATAGCACATGTCGATGTAAATATAACAAAAATGACATAGCATCAAATCCACAATGCCTCATAATCATAATGAAAATAGCCAATAGTACAACGAACCGGATCACTTGCATGCAAGTGTCCTCAAAGAATAAGTTCGCTCAATGCGCACAAGAGCAGAATGTTACATAGGCTCTGCACCAAGTTATGGACTAACCGTGGACAATGGTTATGTCATATCTCCAAGAGTCTCTTGTAACGTCCATATAAATTCAAGGCATAAATTCAAGTTCAAAGCGGTATGATAACTTGAAGTATGTAGTGGTATGTGTCTAAGTTTTGATAGGTATGAGATATGTATCCCTACTAGGTGATAGGTTCCTATGTATTTGTATGGTTCTTGGATTTTAAAATCTTATGAGATACTATTGTGAATGATGAACCAGGAAGCAAGAAAAATGGTATTCATCCATCCTTTATCTACTTTCACTAAGGTTTTTTCCCCTTTCTTAGGGCATTGTAGTCATTTTAAAGTTTTGTAGCCTCAATAAGGAGCAAAGATAATTTACCTAATATACCTATAATCCTGAGATGACATAGATGCTAAGCTCCAAATCACATATTATTCCTACTGGCTAGATATTTTCTCTATTTCCTCACCTTATGACTTTGCTTTCTTTGAGAGACATTCTTCTGGTGGTTCATTCAGATTGTTTGACAAAGAGTGGCTCTTTTTCTATATTTGTGGAAACTGGTATTTTTAGGCTGGCCCCTCTACCTAGTAGCTATATATCTACATATGTTCTCAAAAGTGTTGTGCTACTATTTGGTTGTTACTTTGGGGTTTCAAACAAAATATTTTGATAGTGGAGGTATGTGGCTAGGATTTCCCTAGCCGCAGACCCCTCATGCTTCTCTCTTGCTTACCGGTTGGGGGTTCTCTTGTGGCCTCCTTCACCCTGAAGACACTTTCTCCCCGATGTTACTCTCTATTTCTTGGAGCCTTTCTTCTCGGTTTATCCATGCAAGGTAGATCCTTTCTCCCCAACATTTTTTCTTCATGAAAGGCTTGGGCTCTCTCTAATTGATGGTGGTGGTTAGTAGATTCTAGCAGCAGCTTATCTTGGTGATGTTGCGTCTTCTCTCTGGGCCTTCACTTGCTCAAATCGAGTCATGTTCTTGGATCCGTCGCTATTTTGGGTGGTATTGTGATCACATTTCTTTCTTCTTCCATTTCGGGATGTAGTTTTCTTGTGGGTGCATCTATGGGGACGTTGCATGGGTTTCTCTTCCTAGATATATTGTTTTGAGGTGAGGTTGGTGGTTCTTCCTTGGTGGGAGCACAGATATGGGGTTGGGTCCTTGGATGGGTTCTTTCGCTTTTATCTGCTCCTAGTTTATGGTTCCCCTCTCAAGTTTCTTTGGTTGTCCAGGGCTTTATGTATGCTCAGATCTAGCTCCTGTTGGTGGCTATTGATGTCTCCTCTCCTCCATCTGACATGGGTTGTGCCAGAGATTTCAGGTCCTATCTTGGGTGTGTGGTGTTTTGCAGTTTGTCACTTTGAGGTCTTATTGAGAGGGCATGCATTTTCTGGTCTCATGTTGGTTGAGGTCTCCATCGATGTTGCTGCTTTCTGGTCTTGTTGATCTGCGGATTTCATACTTCTTTGACCTGGTCCTTCTAGCCTCCTGGGTCTATTTGGGATTACATATTTGGGGTTATTCGTGTTACTGGATCTCTAGTCTAGTTTGGGGTTTATTATGCAGTTCTTGCTCCTTCTTCTTTTTCTTTATGGCATCCAACCCACTTATTTTTCCCCTTGGGATATTTCTACCCAAGCTTGGGTCATGCTAAATGCACCTACATAATGTAATTTGGTTCTCTCCAGATGAATAGAATTACTCTTTTTTCCAAGGAAAAAAAAACTATTTTGATAGTGAAAAAAACCTAAATAGTATGTTGTTCTCAAATTACCTTTACAACAATCGTCAATTTACTTCCTAAGTTTTGGAAAAATGACTTGTTCCCCTCAATAAGAATATTACCATTTTAACACCTCACTAGTATGGTTTAGGGAGGATGATACAACTTAGCATAGAGAATGGGTGGAATTATTTTGATTGGAATATGAAAACCTTATTCCTATGAATGGGAAGAAGGAATTATATTTTATCACCCACCTTGTCTATAGGTAAATGCAGAATAGAATATCTGGTCTCTCACTTGACACTTGGATGTTCCACATTTATTTCAAGGTTTTTCATTGTATTTCAAGGTTAATTATTGTCCAAAGGTTACAGAGGTTAATCTTCATGCTAATGGTGTATTTAAAGGACTTAATCCGTTATCCTGTTGCATTCTTTACACAGTTCAACAATCCATTATTAACTAGAATTTATGAGGTTCTCCTTGGCTCTATTTTTGACAATTCAAATATGAGATAAACTCATATTGAGGGATATTTTAATTCGCTAGTGAAAAGAGCAACATCACAACTGAATAAATTGAGTACAAAGTCCTCTTTTCGGTGCTTTGAACCTGATCTAGAGCTTTATATAATTTGCATGATTAAATGCCAATCCTATAGCCTCACACATGATAGAATATCATAGAAACTTCACAACCCTGCCAACCCTAAAATGGTGAAAACTGTTGTTTCCCTCTTTTATTTTTCCTGTTATTCTTCCTAGAGTCTTTCTTGTTTATGTTCTTAAATTCTAGAAAAGATGGAAATTTGTGCCTCAAAAATATACAAGGGTTGGGAATGGTTCATATATATTATCCCAATTCTTGTTTATTCCTTCAACTTTGGCCCAGGTCTAAGGGTTAACTATTCCACCAAAATTTCTTGCACTGGCACCCAAACTCATACCTTTTTGAGACATACCATTTGTGTGGGGTAGACAACAAAAACAATGGAATTCTGGTGGATGGCTTAATCTCATGTTGATCCCACCAGTGAAACAAGGCTCCACTAGTCAAACGTTTTTTTTGATGATATGTTATTTGATGTTGGATATCTATTTGATTGCCCTCACAGCTTGAAGTGATGAATATGGGTCTGAATGAAGTTATGGAGATACTTATGGTGAATGATGTATTTATGGAAAACTGAATTTGTTTGGAAAACTGTAACTTTATTGAAGGATTCCAATAATTTTTTAGGTTTAAAACTAAAGCCTTGGAAAACCTGATATAAAGATTAAACTAAGAGACTAATAGCAGGTTTCACATCACACATGGGGACCTCTTCAGGGTAATGCACAAACCATCTCTATATATTCAAAGAGATGTCAAGTGATCTATGGATAACTAATGATATTGGATAGGAAATTCCACTATGTGCACTATGCATGACCTAAGTACAATGACTTGATGGTGTTTAAGAGACTCAAATGTGGTCTACATGACATCACCATCCAAACTATATTAATTTCATGAGTACAAATATGAAATCCATCATTCTAGATTGGGTATTTCACCATGTCAGCCAACCATGTTATAGTCTATGTGGGATTGTTTGACTCCTAATTGAGAAACATCCACAATATTAGATCATTACCCAACATAGTGCATAAGATTTTTAAAATAAGAGGAAAATATGAAAATAAGGTATGCTTTTGTTGCCTTAGCAACATCATTCACAATGTGACCCTAGGGCCTGGAACCATAGGATCTACATCTTCATGGTGGCCAACCTCTCTAAGTTGTAATTATAGATGATCCTCACAACATTAGAAATAGACATCAATCACATAACTTATATCTTTTTGGCTATCACTCTCCTTTTAATGTGAATGCATACCCCAACCGTATACTTATGGATTCTCTGAAGCTGCTCTCAAGGAAATGCATGTCTTGCCAAGGCAAGGAAAGACATGTCAAGGCAAGGCATGGCTTGTGAAGGCAAGGCATGTCAAGGCAAGGCAAGGCATGTCAAGGCAAGGCATGGAATGTCAAGGAAAGGAAAGGCATGGCACGTCAAGGCAAGGCATGTCAATGCAAGGTATGGCATGGCATGTCAAGGCAAGGCATGTAAATGAAAGGCATKGAATGTCAAGGCAAGGMATTCCAATGCAAGGCAAGGTCTGTTAAGGCAAGGCATGTCAAGGCAAGGAAATGCATCTTAGGGMAAGGCATGACAAGGAAAGGMAAGGCAAGGCATGGCATGTCAAGGAAAGGCATGGCAAGGAAAGGCAAGGGAATGCATGGCAAGGAAAGGCATTCCAAGGAAAGTCATGGTAAGGCATGACAACGCATGGAAAATCATGGCATGTCAAGACAAGGTGTTTGCACCCAATTCATCACTTGATGAGCAAATAAAGGGTGCTTACATGCCCAGTTGGGCTCTGCTAGGCATGACAGCTGTAGAGTAAAAGGTTAGAAAGAGAAACAATAAGGTTATAAACAAAAATCAAACTAAAACAAATTAAAACTATGAGCATATGGAAAAATGAAAAACAAATACAAATGGACCAATATCACCAATGTATAAGCTGATCTATTGAGGAAATCCAAAGGCACAATGAAGAAAGAGGACTTGGGTCCCTTCTTTCTCCAATGGAAGGCTCTTGAGGCCCTCAAAATCTTGCTCTCCTTACAATGAAAAGATGAAAATGTGGGTGAAAGAACTCCAAGCTTATTAACTCAAGAGAGGGGTGAATAGCTCTATGAAATGCAGCTTGTGATGCTTATTGCCAAAGAATGAGTCCTTAGCAATCTTAGCAGCATAACAATACATAGAATTCCTTGAGAAAGTGATGGTTATCCATGGCTTTTTATATCCTAGCATTGGGTGTTTATGTAACCTCTTTGGAGTGTGAAAAGGGGCTCTTTAGGGCTCAATTAGGTCTTTGACCAGCCCACCATGCAGATTGAGCTCAAATTTGGTGTCAAATCGACTTGGGAGCTGATCCATTAGTGGTTGGGAGGCCGACCAATTTCAATAAATGCATTGTTTAGCAGGTGCACGGGTTTTTCACCCAACAGAGGCGCATCGTGCGCGCATGCGCGCAATGTACGATGATGTTCCGCACATATGCACGTGAACCCAGGTTTTGTAAAGCGCCCTCTGATTTTTGGTTACTTTGTATAGTTTTTGACCCTTTTGCAATGCTATGGAATTAATCCTGTGCCATGAATGACT
>JZKD02S0682032.1:347020-403733 GCA_000966675.3 Picea glauca | reverse complement strand
TTCTGAAGCATCAACAAAGCTATACTATAATAAAATGGAATAGATCTAAGGTTCTTAGCCTTGGAAACACACCCAAGAGTGTTCCAATAGGATGTTGAATCTTTCTACACGATACCTATTGTAACTAATCAATTAATGATAACTTGACAGAAAGCAGAATTAATCATGCAAAACTACATTAATCTTCAAAAGAAATGAAATGCTAACTAATCACTATCTTAAAATGCAAAGAGATAAAAAATTTGCAATAGGGTCCTTGAGTCCTCTTGAGTGGGCCCTACCCAATAAGCACAAGGAACCTTGAGAAAAATCTAACAAGTTGAAAACAAGACCATCTTTATTCCATTAACATCAGTAATACATCAAGAGAAAAAAGGCTCTAAGTTTCCAACAAAAGTCATTAGAGAAAAATCTCAATACAATATTATAAAGAATATTTCTCCTTCTCTCCTAGGATAGAGGTCTATATATGGTCTTGAGAGTTCAACCTCTTTTCTTAGATTGAGGAGAGAAGTGGAGAAATACAGGATCTTATTAAATACATCTAGATCTCAAACTATTGTTGATCAGGAGTGTATATTAATTAACAAAGAACTCTCTATAGGTAGGTGGAGATAAGGTCCCTTGATTCTTGGCTAGTAGTGTTCTAAGGGAGACAAAATCCCCTGTTTTTAGGATGTTGGTGCCCTTCAACTCTCTTGATTCATGGAGTTCAATATGCTTGGTTCTACATACATATTTTGGCATAGATATTAGAAAAAAAAGGTATAATATACACAAAATTCCACCTCAAAACACATTTACTAAGAAACATGCAAAAATATTCATGACTTATTATTAAATATTGTCAAAAACAAGTTTTAATTCATATTATGGTGGGAAAATGTGCCTCTAATGAACCTTTTGGATAGGTAATAATTTGGATCATCAGACAACATCGGTTACAAGGCATCCAACGAAACGACACAACGAGCCAGAGTAAGGTGTTACTATTAATGCACTAGTACCACCATGATAGTGGAGAACCGTCCTTTTATTCCTCGTTACGTTATAAATGTGAGTGCACCGGGAACGAGGCATCCAATGAGATGACTCGCTATGAAAATTTGAGAAATATATGTCCCAGTGCATTTTTGTATATAGTGTTAGTGCATTGGATTACAATGGTTGCACCGCTACATTAAATTTTATAATTCATTATTTTAGTGGTGCAGATAGTTAAGTGAAGTGTATCGATGCATAATATTAAATGGCACCGGTGTGATTTATTCAATGCATTTATTTTTTATAAAGTATGGCATTGCGTTTGAACATTTTACTTGCTGAGGCATTATTTTTCTAGTACACCCCGACGTGGTTAGTTAAAATTGGTGTACCGTGTTGACGAAAAGGTATGGAAAACCTTACTCGATAATTTTCAGATCTTGTTGGGATAAGGCAAGATAGTTGGGAATGTCACCCGGGATTTATATCCTTAAGACAATCACTTAATCCACAGGTATTAATGTACAAGGGATCAATGATGGTTTTTATATATTATATGTAACAATGCAAAGAAATAAACTTAAACAAAAGTTACATGACAGTGTACAGAAATTACAAGAATGTGTACATGGAGATAAAAGCAAAAGAGTGAACCAGATCATTAAAACACATGTTTGAGACTGAAACAATAACATGATTTTATTATTTATTTCATTATGAGATACAAAACTGAGTTCTCTTTACAAACCCCTGCGAGGGTAGGGACCAAATTCAAATTTAGAAGCCTTCGATGGGAACCATACAAAAAGACTCTGACAACAAAAAGAAAACTGAAGCTCAAGATATGGATTAGCTTGCCACAAAATTTTTTCACTTGACTCTGCAAGATATTATTTACCAGTCATGAAATTCAATCCATAAACAAACAAGAATACACAGACTGCCAAACATAAATCATACACCTTTAAAGCAAGTTGGTTAAATATGTGATTCAGTTTTTGAATCATGTTGCCTTTAATAAGACCTTGTTGTCTTCAAGAGGGTTAAACCTTCTAGTAAAATCAAAATGAATGAAAATGAAAGTATCTCACTAGTATAGAGAAAACTTTATAGTTTTAGTTCTCCTTCTATTCTCTCCCCCTTGTCTCTTCCTTTCATTGAGATTTTATTGCTTGTCAATAGGTTATGGTAGTTCAATTACCTTTTCTTAGTTAAGTCTAATTATCGTAACTAATTAGTTGGGACAAATAATAATAATATATATAAATAAGAGTCTTAATTAAATAATAACTAAATAGGTGGGACCCCTTGTGCCTCCCAATTATTTCTTTTAGTAATCATCAAAAATGAAATATAAAACTCAATCATTTGATTCAAATATCCTCCTTGTAACTCTCGTTCTAATAATTAGGATCAAACATTTTAAATATCAGCAAAATATAATATGACCATATCCAAAAAATTATTATGTCCATGTTGTCCCAAAAATCTTCCTAAATATGTGCTTGTTGTCCAAAAAAATTGCCTAAATATGTGCTTGTTGTCCAAAACTGTGTCAAAGTAAAAATATTGTCCTCAATAAGAAATAACATAAATCATCATTAAAAAAACATATTTACTGTGAGAGGCATTCGGCCTCTTCTCATTGTTGTCCTCTTTTGATCTTTTTGTGGCATCTTTAGGTTGATTAGAACCTTGATGCTGAATTGCACTGATAACATGAGAACAATCATCTTTAAGATGAAGACGTGAAGACACAGATTCAAAGGACTCTTTAGATGACTTGGAAGGAGTGGCCACACATTTTCCTTTATCTTTCACAAGCTTGGGAACATCGGTTTTTAACCTCTTACTAGCATGAGAATACAGCACGTGGGAGACAATAAGGTCAACTTGGGCCATTGGATTCTTTGGCAGTGGCGGAGGAGATAATGGAAAATAAGAAGTGGGCCAACCATGGTGATGAACAACAGGCTGGTGGACAATCTCCTGCCAACCATCATTGGCAGGCGGTTCTGGTTGCATTGGCACATGAGGAGGAACACAGATACCAAAAAACATTGAATGTGCTTGGAAGGGAGGCCTTTCAAGTCAAGGATGGATCCCATGGCCAACTAAGTTGAAGAACCCAACTTGAAAGAGCTGATTTAATTCATGTGGATTGACATCAAAATGAATTGAAAACCAAGGCCTTATATGGCCTCTCTATCAATTTCCTCTGCCATTATTGCCTATGCTAAAGGATCTCATCCTAAGGAAATATTCCAACATGTCATGAAAAACTCTTAACAATACATGCATGAAACTCCACCTAAATAAAATAAAAAAGTTGGATCTATTATTCATCGCATAACACATGAAATCCATCCATTAACACCTTAAAACTTCATCATCAATTTTCACTTGAACAAGGAGTGATAGGGATATTGGGAATATGAGGGGTTTATAGTGTGGGGAAAATGGTAGCATGGACAAGGCAAGATAAATGAATATTGTTCAGCAAATGTAGAAGTAATAGAGAATGTATCTAAATACAACCTTCCAAACACTAGTCGTTAACCAACTTTTATAGTAATCCTTTCTCTTTCCATAAAGAATTTTGTATTCATAGTAACATAACAGGGAGTGTTTTAATGTATTTGGGAGGATGAGGGGAATATAGTGAGAAAAAATGGTATAATGAGAGGGGAAAATGATTATTGTTCTATTACATGCAATGATACCCAAAAAATGCCATTGTCGTCAATAAAATAATTTCCAAAACTTTTCTTTGTTTAGTAAGTCAAATCCAACACACTGATATTTCAAAACCCCAGGAAAGCTCCAGGATTGTCCATTTTACACTCTTTATTTATTTTATTTTCCGAGTTCTTTTAATAATAAACTGTCAAGAAAATCATTCCAACAACTAAAAATAGACCACATCCAGCGCGCAATGGGGATGCGAACGTAACATAAGCCAACAACCAACCTTAAATAGTTTTGTGTAAATAGACTGGGTTTGAAACCCATGTGCAATTGGTGTTCTATTATCTTAACATTATACAGTTTTCCAAAATTGACCAAAAAACCATGTGGATAACCAACCAACGAACCAATATTTAATGCAAATAACAAATCTTCCCACTGTACACTTTTATTTCCTTTATTCACAGAGTTCTTTTTTTTTATAATAGATTTCCAACATAGATATTCAACACTACTTAAAACAGACCACACCAAGTGTGCGATGGAACACCACATAAGTCAACAACTCTTCAACATATGAGGCACGTGTCACAACTTTCAATGTTTGTTGTGTAATAGACTAGGTTCAGAACCCAGTGAACCTAGTGTTATTATTCTAACATCATACATTTAAAAAAATCGACAAAACCCCAAGGATACATGACAAATAATATGTGAATATCCAACCTCACCAATGTTGGATTAAGCACTGATAAAAAAACATCGAGCTCAGAGTTTGAAATTGCAACTCATCAATAAAATAATTGAGGTTTGGGAAAACATGAAGGCGAACACTTCAAGGGTTTTGCAAAAAAGAACATTTTAACCATCTCTTATCACAACATACCTTCCACATACCTCTTTATAGATCCCTCATGGCGGCCACAAGCAAATATGACCATATATATACAAACAATTGATAGGAAGTTTCAAAGGAGCTACAATCTTTCAAGACAAGGTAATAAAATTAAGCAAAAAACCTTTCTTTTATATCACAGCGAGAAGAGAACCCTCAAATTTTAATGACCAGAGATGAGTGAAACCCGAACAACATTTTCCATAATTATTTGCTAATAGGCATAGAAACATAGAAACCACATATTTTGGACGCAATGTCATTCAAACATAAATGAAATTTCGACTATGAATCAGATTGAACACTTAAATTCCAACAGGGAGGAACTCCATTTAAATGCCATTACACAGTAGATACCCACATGCATTAAACTTCAAAAAAACACAGTCTGTAAGCAAATGAAAGATCCAACATTATTATTTAATTCTGAGCAGAGCTATATTTCATGGATGGAGCAGTAAGAGATTTCATACATGTATGTAGAATGCCAGGGAAAACCACTAACATGACTATTTCCTCCAAGGCCAAGCAAAACAGAGACAACACCAACCAAGAAATCAACCAAATGCAAACCAAGTGCGGGTGGCGACCTCGAGTTAGGGTTAGAGTGACATGCAATAATTGCACGATGTATCTTATATTAACTCTATCAACCATAGCCCAATACGATCGCACTAACACCTCTAGTGCATAATCCACTATAGCTACCATCAAAATTTCAATACAAAGTCGGATATGTCACCTTCCATAAAGTTTTCAATCCTAATGTGCACGCTTAACACTTAGCACAAAGTATGTTGTGTGTCCCCAATTTTTTCTAGGGCAGCAATGCAAGCCTTATAAACCTTAACAATGGTGCATGATACTTAACAAGAAATCATAAGTGAAATATGCCATAACCATATACAACTTCATTCTTGGAGTTTAAATCCACCATTAAAAATATATGTGCAGCGGAATAAACCAAGATGCTCAATAGAACAACACATTTTCCCTTTGAATTAAATCGCCAATAAACCTATCATTTTCCCATTATGCTAGGAAAGAGGTTTTGAATTTTTTAAAACTGTAGAGTCATTTTTGTAAAATAGATATGAGCACATAAAAATATGAGGTATCATTCATCATTATTCACATACAGGGTCCCACCTATCTAGTATATTATTAATTGTATATAAATAATAAGGCATTGCAACCAATTTGCATGCATGTACCCCACATTTCGCTTTTGGGCATCAACAAACTGGTGGATCCACAGGGAAATCTGTTTCTAACATATTCAAAACTCTGAATCTCTAGTTTCACAGACCGGTAGAAGTAGATGATAAAAAAAACTATTGAAAAGAATAGTTATGCAATAGGGGAAAAAATATGGTTTAAGGATAATAATGAGATGAGACTTTGGGAATAACGTATGGAAAGTGGTACGTATGAGGGGGTTTGGTCTTGTATGCATAACATTTGAACAATATGTAACATATAATGCTTCTTAAAGTTTCAAGGAGAATGTTTATGATATGATATTTGGATCTCAAGATGGAGGGAAGAAAGGGATAGCAGAAACAGGGAAGAAGACAAAATCAAGTATCCTACAACAATGTTGAAAGCAAAAGCAATTTCAACGATGTCTAAAAGGAGGTCATCGTGACAATTGTGTATACCTTGTTATTTATTGATCAACAATACTTACATAATGACATTGTTGTGGTAAAATTGATCCAGACTTTATTTCTGATAATCATGAAAAACAAAACAACAGAAATTGAAAACTCAACAAACCAAAGTAAAAAAGAAAACAGTAAAACAAAAGACTATATACAACAATCATTTTTATACAAACGTTTAACGGTCAATTTGGTTCCACATAATGTTTCAAGTGGGAACCATTAGTACTGTAAGAGAACAATCAGTCTTCCAAATCCTTTAGGAGGTATGAGTTTGCACCTAGGATAAAAGCGATTTTGAAAGGACCTAGCCATAGTTTTTGAAACTTAGAATGTCTTCCTCTTTCAGCATGGGATGAGTTTTATAATAGAACTTTATCATCAATCTTGAACTCAACAACTTTTGCTTATTTGTTAAAATACTTCTTCACAGTTTGTTGGCTTCTTTTTATGTTCTCCAAAGAAAAATTCATCTATTCTTCTAGGGCTAACAGTGCATTTATACTTTGGGGAACATTGGAAGAATTTAATTCTTCAATCTACAACATCATCCGTAAGGAAGAAAGTTCTAGCTCTGTAGGAAGAATATCCTCTTGTCCATACACGAGTTGAAAGGGGGTAAAGCCTCTGCTTTCTTTGGTGGTTGTGCGATCTGCCCAGAGAGCATAAGTGAGAAGCGTGTGCCACTATAGAGGTTTGTATTCTATGATCCTCTTTATGATCCTAACCAAATTATTATTAATAGACTCTGCTTTCCCATTTCCCCAAGGGTAATAAGAAGTTGAAGTGAAATGTTTGACAGCTAACTTGGCCTAAAATTGAGTCAATTTTTCAGAAATGAAGGATGGGCCATTGTCCGTCATGATATCTAATGGAATGCCAAATCTAGAAAAGATATTAGTTTCTAGGAAAGAAATTACATGGTCATCATGTGCGTGCCTAAGAGGGATAGCCTTAGTCCACTTAGTAAAGTAATCAGTGGCTATCAAAATGAAGATATGCCCTGCTAAAGGCGGAGGATTGATAGGACCAATAAAGTCTAGGCCCCATTTAGAAAAAGGGAAATACGGGAGAACATGTTGTAAAGGCATGAAAGAAACGAGTTATTTCCCAACGAATTTTTGGAACTCATCGCAAGATCTTGCGAATTTATAATAATTGTGGAATATCAAAGGCAAATAGTAACCATCTCTTATAATTTTAAAGGAAGTAGCTTTAGCTGAAAAATGGCCACCAATGTGAATGACAAAAACTGATGATCCATGAATTTCGTGTAACAATTTATTTGCTTCTTCATCATTCACAAATCAAAATAAAAAACCATCAGTAGACCTTCTAAACAAAAAGTCTCCTAAAATGATATTTTTGGAAGCTTCCAGGTAGAGTCTCTTTATCTGATGAAGATCCATCTCATCCGAACACTTTTGATACTACAAATAATACACTAGATTTTTATACCAAGGATGTTCGGATATAGCAAGATTTTGAGTCTTAATATAAAACAGATCTAAAAGATGATTATCTTGATCTTCAATTTCTTCACTTGGTTCATGATGTTGAGCTAAGTGAAGAGCTAGGTCTCATCCCTTGATTTTCTTTGAAGTCATGATCGTCAAATCATGCTCCTGAATTTTGGCAAGCCAATGTGCAATTTTTCCTGAAAGATAAGTTTTTGAAAGAAGAAACTTGATAACAGGCAAAGGGACTTTTACCTGCATATGTTTCCTAAAACAAAATGGCGAAATTTTTATATAGCCTTAACAATAGAAAAAGCATGTTTCTTAATATAAGAGTATTTTATCTCATCATCTGATAAACTCTGACTCATGTAAGCTACATGTTTTTCATTATTTTGGTCATCACTTTGTAAGAGGACAGAAATTGATTCCTCGGTGGCATTGGTAAATACGATAAAATCTTTCTCAAAGTCTAGTTTCGCCAGAGCTGGTGTGGAACTGATTTCTTTCTTAATCCTAAGGAAATCATTTCCGACATCATCTATCCAAGAAAGAGAAAAATCTTGCTTCATAAGATTATGAATTGGTTTAACCATAAAAGCAAAATCAGGAACAAACCTATGGACAAAATTAATAATTCCCATGAAAGATTGAACTTCTTCCTTGGAGGTGGGGGCAGGGAGGTTTAGAATTGTAGTAATCCTTTTAGGGTCTATGCTTATTCCTGAATCAGAAACAATATGACTGAGGATTTTTCCCTTTGTGACACCGAAAATAGATTTGGAAGGATTTAAAGAAATGCCAATTTTTTTGTATCACATGAGAACTTTTCTAAGATGACCAAAATGATCCAACTCGTTCTTTGAATAAACAGTCAAATCATCAAGATAAAGTTGAATAATTTTATCGATCATATCATCAAAAGATATTTGCATAGCTCTTTGAAAAGTGGCACCTGCATTAGACAAGCCAAAAGGCATGCGTTCATAAGCAAATGTGCCCCATCGTGTAGTAAAGGTGTTTTTATACCTATCAATCCTTTTCACCTTGATTTGATTATATCCATAAAATTCATCAAGTAAGGACATCATTTGTGACCCTGGAACCTATTGTAAAATAATTTCCATATTAGGAAGTGGAAAATGGTCTTTGACACTTGCTCTATTCAATGCATGGAAATCGACACATAATCTTATCTGACTAGTAGTTTTTAGAACAAGAACCAAATTTGAAACCCAATCAGAGTACTTAACTAGGAATATTATATTAGCTTTTAACAACTTTTCCAATTCTTTTCGAATAGTAGCTTCAAACGCAAGGTTAATACTTCTTTGTTTTTGCCTAATTGGTTTTACCCCTTCCTTGATAGGAATGGAATGTTATATGAGAGAAGTATCAAAACTACAAAGATCCTCATATGACCATGCAAAATCATCTTCAACATATGAGGCACGTGTCACAACTTTCAATGTTTGTTGTGTAACAGACTAGGTTCAGAACCGAGTGAACTTGGTGTTATTATTCTAACATCATACATTTAAAAAAATCGACAAACCCCCATGGATACATGAAAAATAAGATGTGAATAGCCAACCTCTCAAATATTGGAATAACCACTGATAATAGACATCGAGCTGAGAGTTTGAAATTGTGACTCGTAAATAAAAGAACTGAGGTATGGGTAAACACGAAGGAGAACACTTCAAGGGTTTTGCAAAAAATAAATTTTTAACCATCTCTTATCACAACATACCTTCCACAGACCTCTCTACAGACTCATCATGGAGGCCGCAAGCAAATATGCCCATATATATTCAAACAATTGACAGGTCGTTTGAAGGAGCTACAAATATTTCAAGACTAGGTAATGACATTAAGCAAACAACCATTCTTTTATATCAGAGGGAGAAGAAAACCCTCAAATTTTAATGACCAGATTCCAGTGAAACCCAAACAACATTTCCCATAATTATTTTCTAATAGGCATAGCAACAAAGCAACCACATATTTTGGACGCAATGTCATTCAAACAAAAAGGAAATTTTGACTATGAATCAACTTGAACACTTAAACGCCAACATGTAGGAACTCCATTTAAATTCCATTACACAGTAGATACCCACATGCATTAAACTCTGGAAAACACAGCTTGTAAGAAAATGCAAGAGCCAACATTATGATTTAATTCCGAGTAGAGCTATATTTCATGGATGGAGTAGTAAGAGATTTCATACATGTATGTAGAATGCCAAAGAAAACCACTAACACAACTATTTCCTCCAAGGTCGAGAAAAATGGAGGCAACACCAACCAAACAATCAACCAAATGTGAACCAAGCGAGGGTGGTGACCTCGAGTTAGGATTAGAGCGATGTGCAACAATTGCATGTCATATCTTACATTAACTCTATCAACCATAGCCTAGTACAAGCGCACTAACACCTACAACGCATAATCCACTATAGCTACCATAAAAACTTCAATACAAAGTCGGATATGCCACCTTCCATAAAATTTTCAAGCCTAATGTGCGCGCTTAACACTTAGCACAAATTATGTTGTATGTCCCCAATTTTTTCTAGGGAAGCACTGCCACCCTTATAAACCTTAACAATGGTGCATGATACTTAACAAGAAATCATAAGTGAAATATGCCATAACCATATAAAACTTCATGCTTGGAGTTTAAATCCACCATTCAAAATATATGTGCAGCAGAATAAACCAAGATGCTCATTAGAACAACATCTTTTCCCTTTGAATTAAATCACCAATAAACCTATCATTTTCCCATTCCGCAAAGATAGAGTATACTTCCAAATATTCTTCAAGATAGTTTATGTTAGATTGGAGAACACTCTCTATATATGGTGAAATTCTTCCTTCCCTAAGGACTATAATGTTCTTTTTGTTCTGAGGGACATACAAATGTGTTCCATCAAGTGAAATATATCCACCCGTTAAGGCTTGCTAGTCTCTTCCTAAAATAATTGAATAGTTGTTCACTGGCATATTGCTTACTTGGATGCTAATGGTTGTTCTTATATCGGGGTGTGCGCAGAGAACTAAGGTTACATCCTTGATTTCTCCTATATTTTATTGTTGCAAACTGTTATAAGAGAGCATGCTTCTATAATTTTCATTAATGCATGACAAGCCAAGCTCCTCCATGATAATTTATGACATTACACTTGGACTAGACCCGCCATTAATTAGGAAACAATGAGTTATTTTATCTAGAATGTTTACAGAAATATAAAAAGGGGGGGCGGGGGGGTTTACAGGGTTCCTAAAATTATTTACACCTATCTTATTTACAGTTGAATCCTGTTCTTTTGACTCTTCAAATAGATTGGCCATGGTATAAGTTTACCTTCCATAAAGTGTTTGAGATGTTTTTGTTGTTCTAGGATGACAACCATGTCCAAAAGAATAGCATCAAATTTGATATTAGTCAATTGATTAAGGATATCATATTTCGAAGAGAGAAGAGGGAAAGGCACTCCTTGATTATCCTAAACTATGACAACTTGTGTATCAGTACTTTGAGAAGATGAGCTTGGGGTGGAAGAAGTACAAGGAGGGTCATATTTACCCTTGGAAGTGTAATATTTGTTCCTAGTATTGATTACCATAACATCCTCTAGTTCAAACCAATCTAAAATAGCGATCGTGGTATCGGTCCTTTTTCCAAAGATCTTATCTCTGTCATTTTTATTAACTTTGCAAGTACTTTATTCATGATTTTAGAAGTTACACCAACTGCGAGACATAATGGCATTTGGCTGAAAAGTATTTTCATTAGTACTCCTAAAAGGCGTTGAGGAAGAAGAAGATGCCCAAGGGGCAGGTGAAGAAACACTTCCCGTTTGTTCATAGGCTGTCATCCTATTGTTCATATCTTGTACAAGTTGTAGGAGGGAAGACTGACCAATTCCCCCTTAGGGAGACCCATTCTTTCGAGTTGCTCCTCATATTCTAGAAAAGTATGAAGAGAAGAACCAATATTTTCAATAGCCTTCTCTTTGAGTCTATGACGATAAGGAGAAGGTAGCACATTACAATAATGCATGAAAGCAACCTGATTTTGAGGGAAGATTAGTTCAGGGATTTGATTGTATAATTTGGTGAAGCGAAGGTTAAAAGATTTAATGGTTTCACCATCTTTATAAGCAATATTGTTGTATTCCCTTAACTTCTTAGCTAGACTCTTGGACTATCCATAAGTGGACTTGAACCAATAAACCATTTCTTCCCATGTGGAAATAATTTTGGGAGGGAGATCGAAAAAATATGCTACAACTTTCCCTTCGAGGGAGTTGACAAATAAGTGCATGCAAGTGTTGTTATCGTTAGCCTCTATGTTATGACAAGCATTATAAAATGCTACTAGGTGTTTATTTGTAGTAACATTATTATTTCCCAAAAACCTAGGTAAATGCTCCTCAAACTTTGGTAATGGGTGAGTAGTAGGTGCCAGATTCAAGGGAGAAGACACATGCCATGAGGTGGTCATAGAATCTTCCTCGAATTGGAAAAGCCCATATTTCTTTATCGCTTTAGTAGGATTGGTAGTGGATTGAACATGGACTTGATGACTATATATACTACCAATTACTGACGAAGCAGAAGGTTGCAAGGTGGAGGCACCTCTGGTTCCACTACCACTACCTGCATATGTCATGTTGAAGGTGATAGGTAAGGGTGATAAAGGTGAACTAGAAGAATCAGATAAATTTCTCCTTAGAGGACTTTCTTGTGTTGATAAAACAATTTTCCTCCTTCCTATTTCAAAAATAGGAGTAGCTTCAGGGGACAATCCTCTTCTCCTTCGGGAGATGAGGGGATTTGAGGACATGAAAGGAAGAACCAAAGAGGTAGGAAAAGGGAGGTTACTATTGATTTTCGGGTTTCCTTTACCTAGCTTCCCAACATTCACCAATACTTATATCCCTTTCAATTACTTCCCAAGAGCATTCAAGTTCGGTGCAAGTACTAGAAGTTTCTAAAATAGTATTGAATAAGGTTAAGGCAATGCTAGTTTGATCATCAAGACCGTTTCCAATATTGTGTTTTCTTGTAACATGTATTGTCATGGAAAAAATTAGTCAAGGAGTATTCAGATAAATCAGAAAAATGAAAGATATTCGAGAATACAATCAACCAGAGAGATATGGAAGATATCCCCAGTATGGTCACCAAACAAATGTTGAGGAAAAGGTATGGAAAACCTTACTCAAGAATTTTCAGATCTTGTCGGGCTAAGGAAATATAGTTGGGATTGTCACCTAGGGTTTATAGCCTTAAGACAATCACTTAATCCACAAGTATTAATGTACAAGGGATCAAGGTTGGTTTTTATATATTATATGTAACAATGCGAAGAAATAAACTTAAATAAAAGTTACATGAATGTGTATAGAAATTAAAAGAATGTGTACATGGAGATAAAATCAAAAGGGTGAACCAGATCATTAAAACACATGTGTGATAATGAAACAGTAATCTGATTTTATTATTTATTTCATTCTGAGATACAAAAGTGAGTTCTCTTTACAAACCCCTGTGAGGGTGGGGACCAAAGTCAGATTTAGAAGCCTTCGATGGGCACCATACAAAAAGACTCTAACAACAAAAAGAAAACTAAAGCTAAATATTTGGATCAACTTTCCAAAAAATGTTGTCACTTGACTCTGCAATATATTCTTTACTAGTCATGAAATTCAATCCATCAATAAACAAGAACACATAGACTGCCAAAGATAAATCATACACCTTTAAAACAAGCTGCTAAAATATGAGATTCATTTTTTGAATCCTACTGCCTTCAATAAGACCTTGTTGTCATCAAGAGGGTTAAGCCTTCTAGTAAACTCAGAATGAATGAAAATCGAAGTATCTCACTAGTATAGAGCAAACGTTATGGTTGTAGTTCTACTTCTATTCTCTCCCCCTTGTCTCTTCCTTTCATTGAGATTGTATTCCTTCTCAATAGGTTATGGTAGTTCAACTACCTTTTATTAGTTAAGTCTAATTAGATTAACTAATTAGTTGAGACAAATAATAATAATATATATAAATAAGGGTCTTAATTAAATAACAACTAAATAGGTGGGACCCTTTGTGGCTCCCAATTATTTCTTTTAGTAATCATCAAACATGAAATATAAAACTCAATCATTTGATTCAAATATCCTCCTTGTAACTCTCGTTCTCATAATTAGGATCAAACATTTTAAATATCAAAAAAATATAATATGACCATATCCAAAAAAGTATTATGTCCATGTTGTCCAAAAAAACTACTTAAATATGTGCTTGCTATCCAAAAAAACTGCCGAAATATGTGTGTGTTGTCCAAAACTTTGTCACAATAAAAATACTCTCCTCAATAAGAAATAACATAAATAATCATTAAAAACCATATTTATTGTGAGACGAATTTGGCCTCTTCTCACTGTTTTCCTCTTTTGATCTTTATGTGGCAGCTTTAGGCTAATTGGAACCTTGAGGCTGGACTGCACTGATAACATGAGAACAATCATCTTTAAGATGAAAACATGAAGACGCATATTCAAAGGACTCTTTAGATGACTTGGAAGGAGTGGCCACTCTTTTTCCTTTATCTTGCACAGGCTTGGGAACATTGATTTTTAACCTCTTACTAGCATGAGAAGACTGCACGGGTGAGACAACATGATCAGCTTGGAAAATTGTATTCTTTGGCGGTGATAGAGGGGGTAATGGTAAAGAAGAAGTGGGCCAACCATGGTGATGAACAATAGGCTAGTGGAAAATCTCTTGCCAAACATCGTTGGCAAGTGGTTCTGGTTGCATTGACACATGAGGAGGAACACATATAGCATAAACATTTTGATTTGTTTGGAAGGGAGGTATTTTAGGTCGGGGCTAGAGGATCCCATGGACAAATAAGTTGAAGAACCCATCTTGAAGGAGTTGATTTAATTCTTGTGGATCAACATCAAAATGAATTGAAAATCTACGCCTTCTATGGCCTCTCTGCCAATTTCCTCTGCCTCTATTGCCTCTGCCATTACTACCTCTATTAAAGAAGCTCATCCTGAAGCAATATTCCAACATTTCATGAAAACATATTAACAATCCATGGATGAAAATCTACCTAAATAAAATAAAATAAATGTCTCTATTATTCACCACAAAACACATGCAATCCATCCATTAACACCTTAAAACTTCATCATCCATTGCCTCTTGAACAGGGAATGATATGGCTATTGGGAATATGAGGGGTTTATAATGTGCAAAAAATGGTAGCATGGATGGGGCAAGATAAACAAATACTATTCGGAAAATGAAAAGTAACAGAGACTGTATCTAAATCCAACCTTCCAAACACCATTCGTTAACCAACTTTTATATTAATAATTTCTCTTTCCATAAAGAATTTTAAATTCATAGTAACAGAACATGGAGTGTTTTAATGTATTTGGGAGGATGAGGGGAATATAGTGAGCGAAAAATGGTATAATGAGAGCGAAAAATGATTATTGTTCTATTACATGCAATGATACCCAAAAAATGCCATTGTCATCAATAAAATAATTGCCAAAACTTTTCTTTGTTTAGTAAGTCAAATCCAACACATTGATATTTCAAAACCCCAGGAAAGCTCCAAGACTGTCCATTCTACACTCTTTATTTATTTTATTTGTTGATTTCTTTTAATAATATATTGTCAACAGAATCATTCCAACAACTAAAAACGGACCACATCTAGCATGCAATGGGGCTAAGAACGCAACATAAGCCAACAACCAACCTTAAATAGTTGATGTGTAAACAGAATGGGTTTGAAACCCATGTGCAACTGGTGTTCTCTTATCTTAAAATTATACAATTTTCCAAAATTGACCAAAAATCCCCTATGGATAATCAACCAATGAACCAAGATTTAATGCAAATAACAAATATTCCCACTGTACACTTTTATTTCCTTTATTCGCAGAGTTTTTGTTTTTTAATAATAGATTTCCAATAGAGATATTCAACACTACTAAAAACAGACCACACCAAGTGCACGATGGAACACCACATAAGTCAACAAATCTTCAACATATGAGGCAGGTGTCACAACTTTCAATGTTTGTTGTGTAACAGACTAGGTTCAGAACCAAGTGAACCTGGTGTTATTATTCTAACATCATACATTTAAAAAAATCGACAAAACCCCATGGATACATGACAAATAAGATGTGAATAGCCAACCTCTCAAATGTTGGAATAACCACTGATAATAGACATCGAGCTGAGAGTTTGAAATTGTGACTCATAAATAAAAGAACTGAGGTATGGGCGAACACGAAGGAGAACACTTCAAGGGTTTTGCAAAAAATAAAATTTTAACCATCTCTTATCACAACATACCTTCCAAAGATCTCTCTACACACTCATCATGGCAGCCACAAGCAAATATTCCCATATCTATTCAAACAATTGACAGGCAGTTTGAAGGAGCTACAAATCTTTCAAGACTAGGTAATGGCATTAAGAAAACAACCATTCCTTTATATAAGAGGGAGAAGAAAACTCTTGAATTTTAATGACCAGAGATGAGTGAAACCCGAACAACAATTCCCATAATTATTTTCTAACAGGCATAGCAACAGAGCAACCACATATTCTGGACACAATGTCATTCAAACAAAAAGGAAATTTCGACTATGAATCGACTTGAACACTTAAATGCCAACATGGAGAAACTCCATTTAAATGCCATTACATAGTAGATACCCACATGCATTAAACTCCTAAAAACATAGTTTGTAATAAAATGCAAGAGCCAACATTATGATTTAATTCTGAGTAGAGCTATATTTCATGGATGGAGCAGTAAGAGATTTCATACATGTATGTAGAATGCCAAGGAAAACCACTAACACGACTATTTCCTCCAAGGTCAAGAAAATTGGAGGCAACACCAACCACGCAATCAACCAAATGCGAACCAAGCGAGGGTGGTGACCTCAAGGTAGGATTAGAGCGACGTGCAGTAATTGCACGTCGTATCTTACATTAACTCTATCAACCATAGCCTAGTACAAGTGCACTAACACCTCCAACGCATAATCCACTATAGCTACCATAAAAATTTCAATACAAAGTTGGATATGCCACCTTCCATAAATTTTTCAAGACTAATGTGCGCGCTTAACACTTAGCACAAATTATTTTGTATGTCCCCAATTTTTGCTAGGGAAACACTGCCACCCTTATAAACCTTAACAATGGTGCATGATACTTAACAAGAAATCATAAGTGAAATATGCCATAACCATATACAACTTCATGCTTGGAGTTTAAATCCACCATTCAAAATATATGTGCAACAGAATAAACCAAGATGCTCATTAGAACAACATCTTTTCCCTTTGAATTAAATCACCAATAAACCTATCATTTTCCCATTCTACTAGGAAAGCGGTTTCAAATTTTTTTAAATTGTAGAGTCATTTTTGAAAAATAGACACAAGCGCATAAAAAGACGAGGTATCCTTCATCGTTATTCACATATGGGGTCCCACCTATCTAGTATATTATTAATTGTATATAAATTATAAGGCATTACAACCAATTTGCATGCAAGTACCCCACGTTGCGCTTTTGGTCGTCAACACACCGCTAAGTTAAATTTTATATATCGTTTAGCTAGTGGTGTGATTAATGAAGTGTAATGGGTTGATGTGGGTATGAGCCCATTTTGCGTCGGTGTTGAAGCATTTTGAAGGACACACCGCTTTGTTTTTTAGTAATTTATGACAGTATGCTAGATTGAATGGAAATGGTGCAAACATATATGGATGCACCAACAATGGTGCTCATTATGTATTTAACACATTATGCATGGGAGGCGGTGCTCACTTTTTATTTAACACGATACACATCGCTTTGGGGTGAGCTAAATTGTTCAGGTGTAGCACATGAAAAAAGAAAAAAAAATGAAAAAGATGTGAAATTTCAAGCTAAATTCTAATTTTGATTGGATGAAAATGCAAATAGGAAGGTACTAAATAATTTACCTGGTCTCTTCTATCCCGAATAGGAATGGTTGTACCGTTAAGAGGAAATCAAAATTCGTGGTAATTTTCAAAATTTGGAAATGTGTGGAATGCATTAATGGAGCTATCCTAGTCAATGTAGAGCACCATAAACAAGGCATATTAGGAAGAAAGGTGAGCACCAATGCTTTCTTGATAGTTTGGAAGAATGGGATGCATTATAACAATGAAAATCAGTTTGGTAATTTATTTTTTATTTACCCTACCGCGGTGTGCCTTTGAACATAAAGGTGCATTGGGGTGTACCGTTCAACAACATTGGTGCGATTTATTCAATGCATGTAATTTCAATATAAACTATCATAGTGCTACTGAAACATGGATGCGTCAGTGATGTATTTTTCATGAACATCCCATTGCATACTATTCAACAGCACTGGTACGATTTATTTGGTGCATGTAATTTTATTATAAATTATGGTGGTGCTACTAGAACATGGACACATCAGTTATGTATTGTTCATGAACTGACCAATGCATATATACATTAAAGGTGCATTGAGAAAAAAACCTCCTCAAAAATTTACAGTTGCCTACCTCTGCCATGAACAATGACGGTGTGTTTGAACATTTAAGGCTCAGTGCGGTATTTTTTAGGTGTGCACCGGTGCGTTTGTACCATAAATGTGCACCAAAAGAAAAACCTCCTCAAAAACCTTTGGTTTCCCGCCTCCGCTAACAACCTTCACTATAAACATCTAAGAAAAGATTTTTTGGGGAAGGTTCCGTAAAAACCTCCACAATAAGGTGTTCTCCTTGCAGTGATTTTTTTATTTCAACAACACCATTTTTTTGTGGACAATAGGGAACAATATGTTACAGTTGAGTACCTTCAATGGCACAATAGTTTTCAAATATGTGGTTGATGTATTCATGACCATTATCTATCCATAAACATTTGATAGACTTTCCATATTGATTTTCATTTAAGGATTTGAACATGATAAAAGTGTCAAAAACCTCACTTATGTTCCTTAAGAAATAGATCCAAGTGTGTATAGAGTAGTCATCAATGAATGTAAGCAAATAGTGGGTTCTTTGAAAAGACAAGGTAGTAAAAGGGTCACTGTGAACAATTTGAAGAGCTTTTGAAGCTCTCTGAGATTTTACTTTATCAAAATTATCTTAAGGATGCTTGCTAAGAACATACACAATGCAAACACCATCAACAAAAGAGATAGGTGGAATATCATTGACCATATTTTTTCTTATTTAGTTGATGAATATAGCAATAGTTTAAGTGACCAAATTGCTCATGCCATAATTTATTGAACTCATTTGAGTGAGGAAGTAATACATTGGTAGGGTACTCCGAAACAAGATGAGAAAGTGAGTACAAGCGTGCATGATGATCCACTTCCCCTATGGAAACAATTTGTGAGTCATCCTCGATTTCACGAACAACTTCAAAATCAGGTAAACAAAATTGTCTTCCCTAAACTAGAATTTTCAATCTGATAAACTGAGAGAAAATTAGATGAAATATTAGGAATAGATAGAACATTGTTGATCATTCCATCTATCCTCAATATACCCTTTCCCATGAACAACCAAAGGTGAAGAGTTGCCCATAAAAATATGCTCTATATTTCACAAATTAATGGAAGCAAACAAATTAGTATGTGTGGCCATGTTATGGGTTGCTCCATAATCAAATATCCATTCAAGTGAGGAGAAACTTGCAATAGGAGAGAGAGCTTTAGCATTTCCTGTTTCATTCCTAGAATAAGATGGAATGACATTTAAATTGTGTTTCTTCATTTATAAAGACAAGACAACCAATTTATTGAAGCAATGAGATTCTTGGATGACCTTCTTTTCCACAAAAAGGTACATTTAAGAGGAATTTTCTTTCTTTTAAAATATTGCTTACATGAGTGATTTGAAGAGTTGCACTCCTTTGTACTTTGTGTTTGTTTCCATTTAGATTCCTTTTTATGTTGCATCCTTGAATTTGAATATAAGTTAGCTACAAGAGCATGAGACTTATATTTTTGGAGCCAAGAGCACCCATTTGAATGAGTTTATCTTGATCATGAGTAAGTCCATAAACAAAAGCATCAAAAGTAGGCATTACAAAATTTGGACCCAAGGCATCCTTAATTGAATAAAATGTGGAAAAAAACACTACATATGGATCACCTAACATAGATAGCACTGGCAAAATGCATTTTTCATCATTTTTGTCAATATCACAATCTTTTAATTGAAGTCAAAGGGATTTGAACTTGGAAATGAAATATTGAATAGTATCAAAATTATTAGGATTGAGACAGATAAATTAATTTTGTAATTGATGACCACGAATTGTATCTGTTTTACCAAATAATTTATCAAGTTGCCTCCATTCTTCATGAATATCTATGCCTTGAAGAGGGAACACCAATTATGGTGAAAGAGATAAACATATTAAACCTAATGCTTCATCACAACAATTATTCCATTTAGGTTTTTCAACATTTTGTCTGGGTCCAACTTTTGTGACGATAGTAACCCTTTATAGACCCTTACTCCGCAATAAAATAACCATTGTAGATTTCTAGGTAAAGTATTTTTGAGGATTTAAAATGGGAAAAGACAACTTATCCTTCATAGCAAGAGAATGGAAATGCTAAAGAAGAGACAAGTAACCACAAGAGAAAGAAATTAAAACAAGGCATTAAATTGGACTTCTAAGTTGACTCCCCCACTTCAAAAATACTTTATTAAAGAGGCACCTGAGTTTTGCAAAGATTATTTCCCAACATAAGGAAAATCACTTTCATAAAATATTTAATTTAACCTTCATTCAAAATGTCAAACGAACAAGGGCTTCTGCTGAGCGGTTTTCTAGGGAACAGGAGATGGGCAGTTTGATTTTGCAAGAGAGGGAAAAATTGTAGCATGTGAGGCCTATCACAAGGAGAGTTGAACCCTCTAAAAAAAATCTACCCATGAATCTTGAGCTATAGTTGATGATGATTATAGGTAGTAGCTGCAAGAAATTCCCAACAATCTAATCGAGCCAGGAATAGGGGCAGTGGAAAGATGGTTCTACAACGACCCAACAACATCCATATCTCAACATGAAGGCAGCCAAGGAATATGGAGGAATTTGATGCCTTGTATCTCTGATACCATGTGAAATCAAAATACATACAACAAGATAATATCAAACTTAACCTACATACATACAACAGAACTCAGAAAAATAATAGAGACTCAAAACAAAGAGAATCATTGCATCTACTAAATATGTTGTGTCTAAAATACAATGTGAGGCCCTCTATTTATAGAAAATTGGGAGGGGTCTAGCATTTAAGAATGTAGTTGGAAGGTATTATTAACTTAACATTGATAATTTACCCAAGTGAACTTAAACTAATTATTTATGCTAACAAACTTGGACAGATGTGGCCACTCATAGTTTCAGGATAAACATAGTAAAATTTCCATGGCCTTTGCATAAGCTAGATGACTTGAATTCTTTTTGGTATGCTCACCATTTATTTATTGCAACCTCCACTATGCTTATCATCTACTTTATCTTCATATATCTCACACTAGAGTGGTACCAAAAAATGGTATGTAACTACATAGATTCTCTTCAATTTCTCAACCAAGTTACATCATGCATTCAATCCAACATCACGATTTCCCAGCAAATTATATTTAAAGGATAACTCATCAAATATCATGCAGGATTGGATGTACATGGTCATTCCCATACTTTTGTACATCGACAAGTGATTGCTCATTTTTTTTCATGAAAATAAAAACAAAGTAAACCGCATGAAGGTTGGTGGATGCTTTCTAAATTTTTTGATGTTACATGACATTGTCACTGTATAATTTTAGCTTCCAACTCCATATATTCGTGTTAATTAAGTTGAAAAACTAGATTGGTTGAGGCTTATTATCCTAGTAATGTTCTTGCATTGCATATGACCAAGCCTCTCAGATTCAAGTACAAAAGTGGGATGTATGTGTTCATCAAGTGTCCAAATGTATCTACATTTGAATGGTAAGATTGAATTCAATTCCCTTTTTAAGTATGGAAAAACCGAAGATGATATATATGCTAATTTCAATGAAATTTATAATTTGACATCAAATTTAGCAGGATATATGTTGCAACCATCCTTTCTCGGTTACCTCAACTCTGAGAGATGATTAATTAAGTGTCCACATTTGAACCTTGGGTGATTGGAAAACAAAACTTAGGAGGATGTTTTCTTAGATAACATTTATCTCCATATCTTAGTTTTGGATACATTGAGTAGTGAGAGATCAAAGAAACACAAAACTTATAAATATTTGTATTTAAATTTATTGAAGAGAGAGAATAATCAAAGAAACACAACTATAAATATTTAATGGATCTGAATAAATAAATTTACGTTCATTAATTTTATTATTATATATTGATTTAAATTATTATTATTTTTATTACTATTATTTTTATATTTAATGTATTAACATTATAAATTTAAAAAATTAGACATTCATTTAAAAGATACACTATAAATGGATTTATTTTAGTATTATATATTATCATAATTTTTTTATAATTTTATTTTATTTTAGTACTTGTATATATTTAATCTACTAACATTATAAACTTTGCATAGTCTTATCTAAACCTAAAATAGGAATACACCTGGATTTATTCACAATACAACAAACTACAAACCCTGTCTCTTCTAAATTTCTTCAAAAATATTTCAAATTTGGTATACACCACAAACTACAAAAATTACCTCTTCCAAATTTCTTCAAAAATGTTTGAAAATTGGTATACATTGTAGATTTGTGAACCCCCTACTGCAAATGCAAGTGGTCTATTGAGGGATAACACTACATTGGTAGCTCACAACGGAGTTTCGTTATGTAGGTTATAATAGTTCATCTTCCATGTGAAAATAAAAAAACAAAAATTGATAAGTTAATAACATGTTAAAAACCATAAGAGCATATTGGGCATCTTGGTGAAGCTAACACATATTCTGCAATTTTTTTTGTTTTATGAGAAATATTACACTATTGATGTGGTATTTTAACTGTGAATTTATACAGTGCATATTTCCGAAGCTTTACATTTATAGACCTTGTTATCATTGAAAATCATCTGCAACATTGCACACAATGGTTGAAGAAACACATCAATGCCAGCAACAATTAGTCCACCTACAACACCAAAGTCCATAAAAAGGCAAAAAACTATATAATTGGGTAAAAAATAAAAGTGCGAAAATTCACCAAAGGAAGCGCACACACAATGCACAGTATCTGCGGGCCAACACAACCCTTAACGCGCACTATGCACAAAATGTGTGACTCTCTATGAGAAAAGCCGCACATTTCTATGAACGACACATTTATGGATCTTGTTGGCCCCTCAACCACTTCTAGTCCAACCCCCAACATGATTTTACACTCATATCTGAGCGAAATCTAGCTTGGAGTCTAGTCAAGGGCTAGAGGGTGCCCTAAAAGGCCCCTTGTTCACACTATGAATGAAGGGCGTCAACGACGTAGTTTGTGTAAAGCGACGTAGTTTGTGTAAAGAAGAAACCACCAAAGAACAACGTCTCGATTGGTTTCTCAAATCCCTCGTCTTTGTTATTGCCAAGGATGTAGCATCCACTTTTCCCTAGTCAGAAGAGGAAGCCATCAGCAAGGACCAACAATTTGACCTCATTTATGCTCAGTTAGGTTACTTATACACAATATTTCCCGATGCACCCCAACCCATACCATTCGGCCAGGAAAAACCTAGGATGTCCCACGCGGCGGATGGGTTGATTGATTCTATGACCCATCTCAACCCTTACAACCACCCATCACCCACTTATGGTGCACATCAATATCCACAACCATATGGAGGGACATCTCATTACCCTCCTCCCACTCACCAACAGTCGTATCATGTTTCTCCCCCTCCACCATTGGGTGGGACCCCACCGGTACCCATGATGCATCTGGTCTCTCAACCAAGTACGAGTTCACCCTCAACCCCCGCATATAACCTCAATAGTAGTGGAAGTGCGTCAACTTCCTACATGCCATATCCACAAAAAAATACATATTTTCCATTTCCTGGTCCTCCATAGTCGGTTGCTCCTCCACCGGGACAACCACATGTCGGTGTTAACTTTGTTCAACCCTCTCCCATTCAACAACTTCAGAATTTTGAGAAATTGAATATGAAAAATCCATCCCATCTGTTGAACAATGCCAAGAAGAAAGGGAAAAACAGAAACAATAACAACCCGAGACCAGGAGGAAATAACCCCCAACAAAACCATCCTGCTAGGGGAAACCAACATCAAGGAAACCAAAACCCCCAAGGGGGCACCGATAAAAATCAACCATGACAAGGGAAGAACAATAACCTTAGAACGAAATTCACTTGTGCTCTATGCGGTGAGTATGGAAATTATACACACCACTGACCCCAAATTTTTTACTTCAAACAAGTGAAAGAATCCATGAGCGCACAATGTCCTCCAGCGCCACCTTCCCCTTAACAGGCCCCACAAAATTATTTGCAACCACCACCTCTGTTTGTTTTGAAAAACCCTATTCCACACAAAGGTGTGATGAATACCCAACATAAGATAACCCCATCCCCACCACAAATGGGGCAGTATCAAAACCCAAGTCCCAATCAACCTAGAAATACGACTGATCGCAACATCCTCCTTATGAGCAAAGAATATATTCTTCTGCAAACACGCGGTTGTTAATATGGTTTTCCCCCTGAATCCACCCCAACCACCTCAGAAAAATCTCCAGCTATAGTCGGACAACCATTGATGATTCCATGCCCTAACACTGAACCAAACCCTTGCATCCCTTGCATGTTGTTATGATGAAATGTACATAACCCTCATGCTAGGGCAACCCATAACTACAGTCTAGTTGACGACTTAGCACAGTCTCTTGCATCCAAGTCTATATTGGAGGTCCTCCAAACCTGTCCAACTCAGCGTAAATCCTTGCTTTCCACCTTGGGGGAAGTTGACCCAGCTGATACTCGACTCATTACTTTTGATCTAGATAGCGGAGAACCACACCTCCTCATCCTGGTAACTTTTCAAATACCATTTAAGATCTAGAACATCACAATTCATCAGTGTATCATCGATGAAGTTGCGTCCACATGCATCATTTCCAAAGTAGTATGGAAAAAACTTGGCTCACCTAAGCTCATACCATCTTCCATCACCGTTAGAGCTTATGATGTTCGCCCATCATCCCCTAAAGGGCTCTTCCAAAATGTCCCCGTCAAACTTGGGGGAAAACCATTTTAATTGACATCGAAGTTATTGATGCCCCACTTGATTACAATATATTGTTCAGACGTAGATACATGTACAGTATGAAGGTGATAGCCTCTTCTGTGTTTTGAACGATGATGTCCCCCCACAATGGGAAAATCATCACCATTGACCAACTCACACATTACGAGCCTAATCATTCCACCAACATTGACAACATTCTCCCCATTGTCCACACTAGCTCATATTCTTTTTCAGTCATCGACATGGGTCCCATAATTTTCAAGGAGCCATCCTTGTTGGGGGCATATCATGGAGCACCACCTCTTCTACACCCTTCATCAAAAGTGTGTTTAGTGTCATTTAATGGAACATATATCAAAGACACTACTCCTCTCACTGAGGCCCCTCCCCACGTCATAGTTCCACCAGTCGAAGAACTATTACCTCGGGAGTTTCCTAAGAACCTCACTGCACCACTTATTCCATATTTCCCCCCCCTCCAAGGGAAAATCCTGGTTTGGGAGAGAGTCCCCCAAGCCATTACCCAAATTCCTTTTTTCTACCCCCCACATGGAGTTCAAGCATTCCAAGTAGCTGCTACTCTCACCCTTGCAAACATGGTTCTCGCCATCCCTGTATGGTATATCCATCCACCCACTATGGTTCCTACACCATCTCTCCCTCCTCAGATAGAGGTATTACTGATGTAGATCCCAGTACAAGTCCAGCCACACCACCCCCGCCCTCAACTAGCAACAACACCACCACCACTGGGGGCAGACGAAATAAGAATGAGCCCACAACTCCACTTCCTCCCCGAGATCAACCTCCTTGTGCATTATGCGAAAGAGAAGGACACCCCACTAACAAATGTCCTACTCTTCCCAAGTTATGCAATCTTATCCAACTCCCCAAAACATCCACATTTCTTACTACACCACCAAGTACATCCACTGCTACTATGGAGTCCTCAACCACACACAATAAAGGGTTATGAACCAAATTTGCTTGTGCCATATGCTCAGAATATGGCCATTAAACTCATCATTTCCAAACTCTACCTCAATTTCACCAAACATTAGTTGCAGTACGCCACACGTCTCGGCTTGAGCCCTCCCAGTCACCCCCCATGGAAGCTCACATTATTGGAATTCATTATATTTTGTCGTCATTACCTGAGCAAACGAGGTACCATCCACAATATCATGACATTTTCTCTATGTCCAACAAAACATCACACCTCGTACACAATATCCCCTCTACGTCCTCACCCCTTGAGGACACTAACACTTACCCATTGACATTTCCCCCTATCACCTCATAGGATCCCCTATATTCTAGCATTTTCCACTGCAACGAGGATATCCTGCAAGAACTAAATACCCCTGATTTCCCATGGAATTTGCTCCATCATCGAGTACTTTTCCTCTCACAAGAGGTCTTTCACCCTCTTGACCTTGTGTATGGCCCTCCGTACAGTCCCTAGCTAACCTCCCTCAAAATCAAACAATGTGGGATGATAAGGTCACTAACCTGTCTCTTGCAACTCCCAGATTGGTAGCCCCAAGATCCTGCAATCTTCAAATCACCTCACAACTCTCTCGCCATATCACCAATATCATCTGCACTTCTCCCCAGAGGAGAATTTTTTTCACGCCATGTTCAAATACGCATGCTCACTTTCAATTTTATCAAATAGTTGTTATATGTTCTTTATCATCAGATATTGTTCATGTCAGGTATTTGTCTTTCATGTGTGCAGGTACTTGTTCCAAAATCTTACAACCCCTTCAGGTATATGTTCGACACTGGCATGTAATTATTCCCATTGTAAATCAAATGCATATCCTAGTCACACCCTCTGACATTTACCTTTAGGGTCCTTACACTCGACTCTGCAGTACCTTTACCTCTGTCGTATTTGGGTACCATCAACTGGTAGCACTCTCCCCTGCATGAGTTGTCCCATTCATAGTTCCCCTTGGAAACTTGACACTCATGCTGATTTCACCCCCTAGGGATGGGAGTCCTGATAGTCTTCTTCACTTCCGAGAATGAACGTCATACTTCTTCTCATCATATTGCTAACCTTCCCAATGGACTCCCAGGTCGTATCATCTTGATCCTATTGACTGCATCTTTGCAGTATCATTATCCCTCCATCTCATCCACCGTCATTTTTCCCATCTGCAAATTGTCCTCCATCCATTTACCTAATGCAGAAACCCACCCATGGGGCCCCCACCCTCCACCAATTCTCTTTCACAAACTTGCGCCTTAACAGGCCAAGCCATCTTTAACTGGGGAACTTGTTCCTGTATCTGTATACTCAACCCAAATTATTCTTTATTTCTTCGGTAATTGTATAAATCCTTTGTTTCTAGCATATAGATATATTTTTCGTCATCACCCTTGGCAACCTTCTTTTCCTTGGCAAAGCAACCCATGTCACCCTTGGTTGGGGCATCCAATTTTTTTTCATACCAACATCGTTCATGAACCCCGAGTATCCCAAATCCATGTATCGATGATCTCTGAGTTTTTCTACTTTGTTAGCCTCTGGCACAATTTAATCCCATATCTAGTCATCCCCTTGACACTAGATCCAGTTTTACAGTTGTTGCCAATCATCCTTCAAAATTCTCCAACCAAGGGCAGTCTTGAGTCTCACAGCATCTTGAATTCATTCATGTTACCCGTCATTACCTGATATCACCTATTACTCAGTATATTTCACGAAGCCCTTTGCTTCTTGGAGTCATGTCTCCCTTTCTGTCGACATCAACACAATTTCCAGAAGGGTGACAATATCTTGACTCTCATTACCTTTTCAATGAGGAGTCTCGGACGACACAAAGAGAATCATCATTGCTCTTTGATTCTATTGACCCCCATAACATTCAACATTAGCAAACTCTCATGTTACAATGGGTCTTACTATGCGACTAATGCAGTTGTTTCATACCAGTCAAATAAATCTAAATTTGTTAGGCCATCAATGCCTATGATTCATCAAGAATTCTTACAGTCGTCCTTACCTCACTTTAGAGGTAGTTCACCATTCAGAATCGTCATCTACCGTTATCAACCACCCCCAAGGACGTTGCAGTTATCTACATCAACATACATATTCAATTACAGTCTCACATTTTTGTTTCATGACATGAGCATGGGGCATGCCCACCTTGTTTGTACATAGATTTTCTTTTTTCTCCCTAGAGAAAGGTTTGGGTCCCACAGTTTTCCCTCTCCCTTTGGTGGATCTCTCTTGCATCTCCTCTCCTCACTCTTCCTTACAATGGCACTCTCAACAAAAGAAACATTGATGTATTTCGGCTATATGTATGCTCTTAACCTCACACATTAGGAGGCATATGTTATCACAGAAAAATCATCTGCAACATTGCACACAATGGTTAAAGAAACACATCAATTCCAAAAACAATTAGTCCACATACAACACCAAAGTCCATCAAAAGGAAAAAAAATATATAATTGGGTCAAAAATCAAAGTGTGCAAATTCACCAAAGGAAGCACACACACAGTGCGCAATATGCGTGGGCCAACACAACCTTCAACGTGCACTATGCACAAAATGTGTGATTGTCTATGAGAAAATCTGCACACTTCTATGAACGAAAAATTTATGGATCTTGTCATCCCCTCAACCACTTCTAGTACAACCCCCAACATGATTTGACACTCATATCTGAGCGAAATCTAGCTTGGAGGTTGGATAAGGGCTAGAGGGTGCCCTAAAAGGCCCCTTGTTCACACTATGAACCAAGTACATTTTTTCATGAATGGATGCTATAAATAAGATCCATGGGTGTGCTAAGAAATTAATATCTTCAAATCATTGTTATGCTGGAAGAATTCTTCTTTGAGAATCCTATTTTCTCTTTGAATCCTTCAAGCACCATTGCAATAGGTCATTCCACTCACCTCTTGAGGAAAGATGCATTGTTTTTCTTCACCATTTGTCATTTCTTCCATTCTATGGAGAGAAGAACTCTCAATTATGGAACTCAAGATCCATCCCAAGGAGGAAGAGGGGACTCATAAGTCCCTGCCTTTCTCTACGGTGTTTTTCATACTAATCTATTGATCTATTGGTAGCAATACGTTGGTCATTGTTTGATTTTCATGGTTCTAAAGTTTCTCAAGCTTTCTAACATTTATTTCTTAGTTGTTTTTAGTTTTATTTCTTTGTTTTCATATGTGTTTGGTTTGTCTAACCCACTCACAAACTTTTGTCTTGTTTAGCAAGCTTATCTAAACATGCAAGTGTTGTTGTTTTTCTCACCCAAGTGATAAAACCAACACAACAAACCTTATGGAGCTCCCACCCAAAATTACAAAAAAAACGATATTATATACTTGTGGTTTTGGGAATTGGGGCAATGCCTGAACAACATTCTTAAATATCTTCTCAATAACATCAAGTATAAAGAATAATATGATTAAGAATATATGTGAATGGGAAAAATGGTGTTCTAACATAGATGAGGGTGAGGAAAGTATTTCTAAAATCTGATTCACTTGACTCAAACTAGTTATGAGAAGAGCCTTCTGAATGTGAAAGAATTATGAGGAGGTAAATGATTGGGGAAGAGATATTGAGTTGATAAAGCCTACAATTAAACATCGAGGAGGTGTATTTGTAGAGAAAGTTGAAATCCATTCACTCTCAAAATATGGTGAGAAATTAATGCATCAGCGTATGTATCTTGAATAAAGATAGCATTATCCAACCTATGTTGAATAAGGATAACAACAATCATTACGAAATAATGTCAAAATAATGTTATAGGCCAAATGGAGTTTTTTAATTTTTGAGTTTGACAATAAGTACCACAACCACTTAAAAATTGTCATATCAATATTCTTATTGGATGCTATAGAACACAAGTCTGCACTAAACCATCTACTATGTATTTATCAATTTGTATCAAGAGAGTTGCAAATTCATACAATGCTTTCCAAAAAAATTATATACTTGGAAACACCTATATGAAGTCTTCATGGCGGCATCACCCTTCAAGTTATACTTCTCAATCCTACAATTAATAGTTATCTTATAAACCAAGGAAACTATCCTCTCTCATACACATGCTTTTCACATCTCATAAATTTATATTACAAAAACCCTCTTCTATGCTCTCTCTATGCTCAAACATATATTAAAACAAGAACTCTCATCCTCATAGCCATCATACCAAACATAACTCAATCATGGTTCAATGCACTAAAAAACTTCAATGAGAAACCTACAGGTTATGGGCCCATAGTGTTCCTTTGCTAGATGTCCTTACACACATGGTTGATGTAATATTGCAATATTCACACAAGAATACAATTGGATTACACCATATTGTTGGGTTTTTATATTCTTTGTAGTGAAAGTCAAGTCGAGGTGAATCGAATGACGGTCGAAGGCCGAGGTGGATCGAAAACAAGTCGAAGGTTGAGGAAGTCGACCAGGAAAAGTTGAAGTCAAGGATATCGATGACAATTCAACCGAAAAGAGGTCGAAGTGCGTGCATGAGATGACCGACTAGAGATTGGATGAAGGACCAACTGGTAGCTGACTGGTAACCCGACTTGGAGTCGACTATAACAGAATCCCTGTATTTGTGGGATTTGTAGCCAATGATATGCATGGATATGTAACCATTTTTTGGGTGCCAATATTTAGGGTTTTTCCTCTTGTAAATCCTACAAAGAGGTGTGTTGTAAGGATGTAAAGGCTAATGTTATAATTCACTTATGCAGGTTAATGCATGTGTAATTGTAGGTTATTGGTCATGCATATGTAAGTTGAATTGGCTACAGGGTTGTTTTTGCATAGGCAAGAGGGCATGATGTTGATTGTGTCTTAGGTGTGGACAAAGGTTAGACATGTAACCTTTTATTCTAATTGAATAAGACAACAAGACAGCAGAATGCTCAAAAGAATGTTGGTTTTTCCCGGTTAAGGGTTCTAGGGTAAAATCTTGGTGTACTATGTGATTGCTTGTTTCATTTATGTTCTTGATTAGATTCTTCTTCTATTCTACTAGGATTAGTGTGAAAGTGTATTCAATTCCTGACATGTGGTATCAGAGCTTAGGTTTTCCCTGACAAGTGAGTTTTTCCAATCTTGAATCTGAGAACTAAAACCTAGGTACAGTAAGAATCGTAAGTCATAAATTGTGTTAAAGATAGTGGTAAAGAATGGCGATCAGTTATAGAATAGAGATAGAAAAATTCAACGGCTAGAATTTTGATCTTTGGAAGCTTAAAATGGAATATCTTCTTGTAGATCGAGAACAATGGACAACGGTCTATCCAAGTACCCAGCCGACAGGAGTGTCTATGGAAGAATGGGAGAAACTCGAAAGAAGAGAAAGAAGTACGATTCAGATTTGTCTTGCAGATTCATTGTTATTGAATGTATCAGGTGAATATTCAGCCAAGAAACTATGGGACAAGTTGGGAAGCTTATAACAATCAAAATCTCTAGTAAATAAGTTATTTCTCATAAAGAAACTGTACCTTTTGAGGATGAGTGATGGAAGTTCGGTGACTGATCATTTAAATGCATTTAATACCTTGTTAATCCAGTTATCTTTTGTGGATATTAAGATCATGATGAGGAGAAGTGTATCAACCTATTATGTTCTTTACTAGACTCTTGGGACAACTTAGTCATGGATATTAGGAGTAATACAACCACACTAGTGCTAGAGGATGTGGTTTCTTCTCTACTATTGGAAGAAATGAGAAGGAAGAACATGGAAGGATCGACCAAAGATTCTCTAGTAGTGAGAGGACAACCGATAGACTGAGATAGAGGCAGATTCTTCGGTAGAAAGTTCAAGTCGAAGGGTAGATATAAATCCCTAGTTCAGTCAATGCGAGGATGATGGAAATGAGGTAAAACTGGGCATTATAAAAAGGACTGTATTTTGAAGGCAACATAAGTCAGTGTTGGATCCAACAAGAAGAAATCGTCTGAGAGAAATATGACCCCAAATAATGGAGGTGATGTGTACGTGGCGTCGACCAGTACACAGTCGGATCAAGATGTTTGGTTGATCGAATCAGGAGAATCCTATCATATGACACCACATAAAGAATGGTTTTGTGAATACGAATGATATGATGGGGGTGATGTGTTCTTGGGGGATGACTTGACAACCAGAATTGTCGGACGGAGAAGAGTTCGACTGACACTGCAGGATGGGAGGAAAAGAACCCTTCCAGGTGTGATACACATTTTGGGTTTGGAAAGAAACCTAATATCTATTAGAAAGATGAGTGATGCAGGTGTCCATACTCTATTTCAAAAGGATTTGTGCAATATGGTCAGAGGTGTGATGGTCTTAATGAATGGAGTTCAGATTGGTACCATGTACAAGTTGTTAGGGAATGTCGACTCGACTGGATGAAACAACATCCTTGCTCCTGGAATCAACTCGACTGCAAATAAACTCGAATCGACTTGATGTTTACACAACTCGACTCGACTTAAATCGAGTCAATTCGGTTCAAACCAACTCGACAAGACATGATGATATCGACCCGACTAGGTTATGGCACAAGAGGATGGGACACATTGGAGAAAAAGGACTTCGAGCTATACAAAGAAAAGGTGTGGTTGAAGGTTTTCCTAAATGTGGGTTAGAAGTCCACTTTTGTGAACATTTCATATATGGAAAACAAATTCAAGTGAGGTTCCCATCTGGAGCGACAAGGGAAAATGTGATTCTAGAACTGGTGCATAGTGATGTGTTTGGCCTGGTTACAGTTCCTTCACTTGGTGGATCCATGTACTATGTCTCATTAATATATAATTTCTACAGGAAGACATGGATATATTTCATGAGGAAGAAATCATAGGTTTTCAATATATTTAAGGAGTTTAAAGATCTTTTGGAAAACTAGACAAAAAAGAGGATTAAAGTGTTGAGGACTGACAATGGTGGTGAATTCTGTGGAAAATAATTTGATCAATTTTGTAAGAAGTATGGAATAGCACGCCAAAATACCACACCATATACCCTACAACAAAATGGAATTGTCGAGATAATGAACATAATGTTGATGGATAAGGCAAGGAGCATGCTTAGTGGTGTTGGTCTCGCACACAAATTCTGGGTGGAAGCAGTTGAGACTGCAAGATATTTAATGAATATGTCTCCTTTGTTGACACTAGTCAACACGACTCCAAATGAGGTATGGTCTGGTAAGAAGCCTTCGATGGCACATCTCAAAGTATTTGGTTGTGATGCATTTGTGCATGTTCCCAAAGAAAAGAGGAGCAAGCTGCAAAAGAAGGCAGTCAAATGTATTTTCATCAGATATAAAGAAGGGATGAAAGGATATAAGATCTGGGATCCTCCATCAAGGAGAACAATGTACATTTGAGATGTGGTCTTCAGAGAAGTTGGAGGTAAATTCAATTCTGAGGAAGTTGTTCAAACCGATAATAATCGTGATACGATGAGGTTTGAACATAGGAACCAAGAAGATGATTCAGATGAGTCGAATGAATTTGAAGAAGAGGTGGAACAATTGACTCTGGTGGTAAGGAGGTCAGAAATAATAAGAAAAATAGTTGAGAGGTATAGGCTGCCCGACTTTCATTCTGCATTCATGCTAACTGCCATCGACGATGATCCCAATTCGATCGATGAGGCAGTCAACTTGGCAGAGGATAAAATATGGAAGGACACCATGGTCGAAGACATGGAATCCTTATACAAGAATGAAACATGGGATTTAGTCAAGTTACCTAGTGGAAGGAATCTCGTCGGTAGCAAGTGGGTATTCAAGAAGAAGATGAATGTTGTAAGACAAGTTGAAAATTTCAAATTTTGACTGGTGGCTAAAGGTTATTCCCAAGTCAAGGGAGTTAACTTTGATTATATTTTTTCCCTTGTTGAAAAACTAACTTCCATTAGAGTACTAATGTCATTGGATGCAGCATTCGATCTGGAGATAGAACTGTTGGATGTGAAGACAACATTCCTACATGGGGACCTGGAAGAAGAAATCTACATGAAACATCCTAAATGATTTGTAGTAAAGGGAAAGCAAGAGTTGGTGTACAAACTCAAAATATCCCTTTATGGTCTAAAGTAATTTCCAAGGATGTGGTACCAAAATTTTGACACATACATCCTTAGTTTGGGATTTGAAGAAGCAAATTTGATCACTACATATATTCCAAGGAAGAATGTGGGTGTTTCATAAATGTAGCTTTGTATGTCAATGGCATGTTTTTTATTGGAAACAACATGGATTCAATAAAGGAGGTGAAGAAACAGTTATCCTCCAAGTTCGACATGAAGGATCTCGGTGCAACTAACTTCATTCTGGGAATGAAGATTAAGAGAGATCAAGCCACTAGAAATATCTAGTTGAATCAAATGAATTATATTGAAACAATTCTGAAACGATTCAACATGCAGGATTGCAAACCAGTGAAGGTGTCAATTCCTATAGGATCAAGGCTTACTATTGAACGATGTCCAAAGAAACAAGAAGAAATAGAGGACATGGCATGTGTTCCCTATGCAAGTGTTGTTGGTAGTCTAACGTATGTGATGGTCTGCACTTGACCAAACATTTCCCATGCAGTGGGAGTGTTGATAAGGTACATGTCGACACCTAGAAAGGATCATTGGATATTTGTCAAGAGAGTATTCAGTTATTTGTGTGTCACTAAGGATTATGCCATATGCTACCAAGGAATACCTAGAGGTGAAAGTGGTAAAGTATATGTACATGGATTTGTCTACGTCGATTGGGCTGGAGATCTGGATCGACGAAGGTCGACCATCGCATATGTCTTCAAAATGTTTGGTGGAGCAATAATCTAGATGAGTAAGCGATAGGCGATCGTAGCCTTTTTAGTAACATAAGATGAATACATGGTGGCCACTCATGGAAGAAAATAAGTGGTATGGCTTCAAAGGTTGTGTTCAGGAATCGGGTTTGAGCAGAGAGATATGAAGGTGAATTGCGGTAGTCAAAGCGCAATATTTTTGGAAAAGAACCCTACTTATCATTCAAATACTAAGAACATTGATGTACAATACCATTTTGTAAGAGATATGGTGGAAAGTAATAAGGTGATATTGGAGAAAGTAGACACATTGGAAAACATAACAGAATCATTGACCAAGTCTATGAATGTTGTGAAGTTATCTTAGCACAGAGAGGCAATGGGAATTGTTTCCCTGGGTATGTGAACGAAATTTCAGGAATCTCTTGTTTCAGCAAAGAAGAAAACAAGTGGGAGAATGTTGGTTTGTTACATTCTTTGTAGTGAAATTCAAGTCGAGGTGGATCGACAACAATTCGAAGGTCGAGGAAGTCGACAGGGAAAAGTCGTATTCAAAGATATCAACGACAAGTCAATCGACAAGAGGTTGAAGTGTGGGTGTGAGACAATCGACTAGAGACCGAATGAAGGACCAAATAGTATTTGAACGGTAACCTGACTTGGAGTTGACTATAATACAATCTCAGTATTTGTGGGACTTTTATCCAATGATATGCATGGATCTGTAACCATTTTTTGGGCGCCAATATTTAGGGTTTTTCCTGTTGTAAAGCCTATAAAGAGGCATGTTGTAAGGCCGTAAAGGCTAATGTTGTAATGCACTTATGCAGGTTAATGCATGTGTAATTGTAGGTTGCCAGTCATGCATATGTAAGCCAAATTGGCTACAAGTTTGTTCTTGCACGGGCAAGAGGGTATGATGTCGATTGTGTCTTAAGCGTGGACCAAGGTTAGACATGTAACCTTTTATTCTTATTGAATAATACAACAAGAGAGAAAATTTCTCAAAGGAATGTTGGTTTTTCCGGGTTAAGGGTTCTAGGGTAAAATCTCGTTGTATTGTGTGATTGATTGTTTCATTTATGTTCTTGATTAAATGCTTCTTCTCTTCTGCTAGGATTAGTGTGGAAGTGTCTTCATTTCCTGACACATATCTTATACAAAGTATTGATTCATCCAAGTTGCACCCACATGTGGAGAATTATAATTTTGAAGCATGGTCTTCACATAGACTCTTCCCTACACAACTATTGGGTCCAAGAGTAGCATCCCTTGCTTCTATTATCCTATTAGGTTGGATGATAGAGATAGAACAGAGAAATTCCTAAACATTTTCATCCTTTCTTGAGAATGCATCTGCCACAACATTTTGCTTCCCTTTTTTGTATATGATTCCAAAGTCATAACCCAACATCTTGGTCACCCATTTTTGTTTCTCTTATGAAGATAGTCTTTGTTCCAATAAGTATTTAAGACTGTCATGATATGTTTTGACCTTGAAGTTCTTACCTTTTAGGTAAGGGCACCATTGCTTCAATGCATGTAGAATTGCCATCATTTCCTTCTCATAAATGGGTTTGTGTAAGTCCTTTCCCTTGAGTGGTCGACTTTCAAAATCAAGGGGCCTTCCTTCTTGCATTAGAATAGCACCAATGCCATTTTCTGAGGCATCACATTCCACAATAAAGGTTTTTGTCAAGTCTGGTGTGGTCAATACATCAGCTTTTCACATTTCCTCTTTAAGTTGTTCAAAACCTTGAGTTGCCTCTAGAGTCCATGAAAATGCATCCTTCTTAGTTAATGTAGTTGAAGGTGTTGCTATTCTTCCATAGTTCCGAACAAACTTGCGGTAGTAACCTTTCAAACCCAAAAATCCTCTAAGATACTTCAATGTTTTGGGAATCGGTGAGTCCATCGTGGCTTTAATCTTGTTAGGGTCTAACTTGACACCTTCATGAGATACAATATGACCCAAATACTCTACCTCCTTCACCCTAAAGAAACATTTGGATGGTTTGGCATATAGTTGTTGCTCCTTTAGTAGTTGTAGCACCCTCTCAATATGTCGAACATGATCTTCTCAAGACTTTTTATAGACTAGTATATCATCAAAAAATACTAACACAAATTTTTTAAGTAAGGTCTTGAAAATGGCATTCATCAACCCTTGGAATGTGGAAGGTGCATTCGTAAGGCTGAAAGGAAAAACCAAAAATTCATAATGGCCTTCATGAGTTCTGAATGTTTTTTTTTGGATATCTTCTTCCTTCATTCTAATCTGATGGTACCTTGAACGGAGATCCAATTTTGTGAAGTATATTTCTCCATGTAGTTCATATAACAATTCCTTAGTGACAGGAATGGGAATCTTATCTTTAATGGTGATCTTGTTGAGCTCTCTATAATCTGGACACATACACCATGAGCCCTATTTCTTGAGTACCATTATCACCGGTGTAGAGTAAGAACTTTGGCTAGGTATAATAATGTCAACCTCTAACATTTCTTCAACCATATGCTCAATTTCACTCTTCTGGGCATAAGGGTATTTGTAAGGCCTGATGTTAGGAGGAACACTCCCAGGAATTAAATGAATAGCATGATCATGATCATGAGTGGGTGGAACACCTCTGGGAATATATTCAAATACTTTGGAATGATTATCAATGATCCCTTGGATATCTAGGGAAATAGATGGCTTAGATGTTTGAACATATAGTGAGAATAGTTTTACAATTAAACCATGTTGCCTCTTTTTCAATAATTTTTTCATGCCATTAGAGCTTACCACCTTACTAGGTGCTAGCAGCAAAACCCCCCCTATGACTACACCAAGGTTCAAAATGTAGGCAGATCAATTAACCGTCTAAAAGTAAAATACTTCTCTAGACTACCCCAAACATACCAAAACTCATACAAGAAAATAAAATATGAGGCGGATCGGGTAACTATACCTCTACTCCATTTCCAATGATGATCCCCTCGCGCTTGAAAGTTTCGTTGACTACAAGACTCCTCCCAAGGCTGACCTGCATTCAAAGGTTGACAAACAAAAAACTACAAGCATGTTATTTCGTACACAAATTAGGGTTAGATGTTAGAATGTCAAAACATAAACCATTAAAAGAATTCAATACACCATGATTTGGGACAAGAAAAGTAATTATTTTATTAATAACTCAATGATTATACCTTTACAACCAAATCCGGCTACTGCTCCACAAACCTAGTCTAGGCTCCTCTTCACCGAGCTCCAAGTGCACCTTTGTATGGCTTCTCCTCTCAAACTTTTGATCTCTTCTTGGGAAGTGAATGGGTTATGATGGAGGAAGAAGGGATAATTGGGGAATGTTGAGGCAATTCTCACAAAAGGGATGCAATAACTTGGGCAAGGAGGGGATGTGAAACGGGCAGAGTTTCATTGTTCTTATGTCTAGATGTGGAATGAGACCCTAACACCTCCTTTTATATGAAAAAAGGATGGTTATTCGGTTGGGTGATGGGCTATAGCAGGTGGATTATTTGGGAAACTACCCAATACCCTGTAATCTCAATGAATTCCTTGCAACTTTTTATTTTTTGCAACTTTTGCAAGTACACGTGGGTTGTAATGGTGCAGCATGCATATGTACGCGAGTTGTAGTGGTGAAACAAGCGTATGTACATGGTCTATAATGGTGAAACATGCATATGTATGCGAGTTGTAGTGGTGCAGCAAGTGTATGTACGCGGGCAATAGTGGTGCAAGGTGCATACATCTTCAAAAAAATGTTTTTTAGAAGAGCAACTAAGTAGTGGCTTGGAAAAAAATGCAAGTAAGAGGGCCAAAGTCCAGGTATGCATGTGTAGAGAAATTTAAGGTTATAAAGATGCCCCCTAATGTGTGAGGTCATAATAGCATCTAATGGCCGAAATACATTACAAAATCTTCGCTAATGTATGAAACGAGTGAGCCCGGGACTAGAGTTCGGGAGGTTCCATGTGCAAAATAACAATTGTCTCTCTGAGGTGGGCATACCCATGCTCAGGATGAAATAAATCATAGCTACCAATCAAATACACTGTAGATCCATGTCATATAACTATATAAAGTGTAGCCACAAGCAATACACAAAGGATCTACATCTCAAAATCAAAGATATACAAGTAGAGTATCCATCTTCAAGAAGCCAATGACACCTGATGGTTGGAGATGAGGTCTTCATAGCTCGAGCAACATCTTCAAGATCTTCAAAACTCAGGTAGGATTACAATCTGAGTGTATGAATTCACTACCCAGAGGTATTCGTCGGCTCGTCGAGGAAAGACAAGAGGATCTTGATGATCAGGCAAAGAACTTCGCTGATTTTGAATCAAGACTTGACTGGACTTTTAGGATGACCGACTCATGAGGTCAAGAGAAAAACTGCAAAAAGATCGACTCAGGTTGGGTGAAACTTCCCTTGGACGAAAGAATGAAAGATGATCAAACTCAGGCAACATGACATTGACATAAGTTCACGATGTAGGAGGCAACACAAACTCTCCATGTGTTTGGAAGAGTAACCAAACGAAGGAGGACACAACTCTATGTAGCGAGAACAACTTACTAAGGTCATATTAGATCCCAATGCTTGACGAACAAACAAAAGGATGTTCTTTGTCCAAGGGTGAATCATTGTACTGCCAAAAAGAATATATATTTCTCGTCCCCTCTTTTTAGATTTTTTGATACATTTTTTCTTTTTCAATTTTTTAAAGAGATTTGAAAAAGAATAAAGAATGCTACGTTACAAAGGAGGAACAAGTGTCACAAGAATACTAGTTTCGGGCGCAAGGAACACACTAATGCTCAGAGCAAGGAGACATGTGCAGGAAAAGGACACTCGGGGAAAATTCCTCCATGGGTCAAGGGGTCAGGTCGCAGAGGCAAAGGGCTACAAGGATTGCATATAAGGAATGCTTCAAAGGTTCAATTGAGAGCAACATGGAGTCGACATTAGGCCAAAGACGCAGAGATGCAAATAAGATTAACAAAACGCAATGAAACCCCCTTCAATGTAATTTTAACGAGCCTAGAGAAGGTAAGCTCAGTAGTTTTTTCACGTTTAGAGAGTTTGAAAAAACGTAAAAGAAGACTCCAAGGGGTACCTTTTTCGAAAATAATATAGTTGGTTCGAAAAAGGGGTAAACTGGCACCAAAAATGTGTCTATTCAAGACCATTTTAACGAGTGTGACAAAGACAAGATCACTCGGAAATCTTTTCAATTTTAAGGAGTCTGAAAAGAAACTAACTATGGACTCACTTCCTTTTTCTGGATTTAGTCTCCTTAGCCCGAAAAAGTATAAAATTTACTGAGGAGAAATCTCTCGGTGAGAAGAATATCTCGAGGTGTACCTTTTTCCTCCATAATCCACAAGTCGGAAAAAGGGGTAAACTCATGCCAATAGATGTTCTTCTATACCAATTTAACAAGTGTGAAGGAACAATGTCACTCAGAGATCTTTTCAATTTTAGGGAGTCTGAAAAGAGCTTAACTATGGACTCTGTGGGGGTTCATTTTTCGTAAGTAATCTCCAAGGCCCGAAAAAGGTAATAAACCAAAACCAAGGAGAATGTTCCTTTTCGTAAATTTAGTCCCCCAGGCCCAAAAAAAGGTTAAACTTATACCTAAGAATACTCTTCTAGAGAACCGAAGTTCATAGAGTATACCTTTGTTCGTACAATTGACCATCCGGACCTAAAAAAGGGTAAACTACCGTCAGACAGACGTGCCTTCAAGTTTGAGTTTAGTGAGCGTGAAGGGAAACAAGATCGCTCGACAATATTTTAATGTTTAGAGAGTCTGAAAAGGGATTAAAGAAGGCTCTAAGAGGTTACTTTTCTCAATTAATCCAGACAAGATTGAAAAGCATAAATGTAGTCTCGTCAAATGTTGCTTTCAGATTTCAAAGCGAGCTTGAAAGAAAACAAAGTGTTCTCATTTTGGGAGTCCTAAAGGTGAGTCCAAGAGTGACGGTGTATCAGACGAATGAGGCTCAATCTCATAATCATGACAGAGCTAACAAGGAGTCCCGAGCCTAAAGTCATTACAGACAGCATGGACGGAAAAATGCAACAAGGATATATCTAGGGAATCCATGTAAAGGTAGGTTCTACTACTTAATGACGACACTTCTAAAGAAGCAATGATGGTTCTGTGTCACACATCAGTGGGATCGATCCTATGGCAAAGAGGAAAAGACAATAAGATGCAGAAAGTGGAGGTGAAATCCTAACTTATATGAAAAAAGTTGGAAAAATGACTTTTACCAAAGGACCTTTAAAAGTGACCCAACTCTCAAAAAGTTACCAAACCAAAAGAAAAAGTATATCGTAACATCCAATAATAGACTCAAGAATGGAATTAAATGATTTCCAAGCCAGAAAAAATGACAAAGGGGGTAAAAAAAGTGGCAAAAAGGGCCAAAAAGTCTATAAATAGAAGCTAACAACTCATTTTTACCATTGCAATTTGAAAATTAACCAAAAGTTTAAAAAGAACCCTTTCCTAAAGAAGTTGATTCCGGGAGCTTCATAGGACGAAATGAACTTTCACTCAGACCAAGTAAGTAAAAAATCATCCCTCCTTCATTTCCATTCTTCCCTTATGCATTAATTTTTGTTTTTGGGGGGTGCACTCCCCTAAAAAGGAGCGGCCCTACGTGTATGCGGGTTGTCCAAGGACAACCCATGTATGTACTCTGGCAGAAAATAGTTTTCCCACATATATACGTGACTATGACCAAAAAAACCAGCGTACACCCTCAAAAGCATGGAAAATTTAAGGATGCAAGAGATAAATCTCCTTTGAACTATCATGGAACAGGATGTATGTCCACTGGAGGGAGAGGGAACATGAGGATATTGATATATTGGTTGATGAGGACCTGCTACCATTGTCGCATTGACACAATGTGGGTTGTGGAAGTTCTTTCGGTGTCTGTTTATGACGGCACAACCTAGGTTACTGAACACCCTGGTAGATTATTGGCATCCATATGTTGAAGCTTTTATGATAGAGGGGAATTCATTGACTCCAACGACTGAGGACATATACTTCTTGACTGGCCTCTCGAGGAGAGGGTAACTAGTCAATCTGCACACTTTTCCCCCTGGGACTTTCAACATTGAGGATTATATCAAGATGTACTGTGAGGCCGACACTAAGAAGGTAGGTTCTCAAGTGCCCATTCACAAGGTCACCAGTTTAACATTGAGGGTGATATTATTACTCACTGGGCAGATCACTAAATCCGCATTGCTTCACCAGGCTTCCCAAGTGCATATGCATTGTGTAATTTAATTCCAAGAGGCACATATCTATAACTGGAGTACGACCATGCTCACATGCATGAAGAGGCAGTTGACAGAGTGCCGAGAGTGTAGCAAAAATAACTTCGAGTTTGGCACCATCCTATGCTCGTTCTTCTTCGAGAGGGTGCCTAGTCTGAGTCCCAGAGAGACTATACAGGGGCATGTGGCCTCCTTCCCAATGGTATGTAGATGGGAAACATTGTTTCCATGACAGGGGGGAGGAAGGACCATAGAGGCCTTCGACGACAAATTCTTCGACTAGTGTGCACAACAGATTCCAGCGATAGAGGACTACCCCTATGTTGGAATCAAATTCTCCAAAGATCTGGACATGCCCTTACCTCCCAGAGAGGAGCGAGGAGAGATAGATACATGTTTTTAAAGTTATTTAATTATTTAATTTCTTTTATATATATCATTTTTATATGCATAAGTGTAGTGACATCTATGTATCTGTTATGTATGGATGTGGGACCAATACACCCAACAGACTTCATGAGGACTCGATGATGTCCTTGACCATAGGTGCGACCATCAACCACAGGGGGACCTCTAGTGGAAGAGGCTAAGAGAGTTTTGAGGCAAGTGGACCGGAACCTAACCGCGCTCACTCATACAGTTCCTATGGCCGAGATCGAGGATATCTCGCCTTCTATGCAGCCTCATGTAGTGGGGGTGCCACGGAATTGGGTCCATCTGATCCAGATGGATATCCGTGGCCACCCACCTTTTCCAATTGGCTCAAAATAGTTTTCTGACAATTCTGGCAATTTACTATTTTTAGCAGTTTTAACTTCTCGGGCCATTTTGAGGGCATAAATGAAGGTTTTTCGGGATCAAGATCCTCAATGATAGTTGAAGGCATTATTGAGCCCCCAAAATGAATCTCCTTGACGATACCTTTCCAACGGGCTATCACACGCCTAAAATGGAGATCATATGCAAAAGTTACAACCCCGAGAAGTTGATGTACTAAATTACCCAAACGGGGTCCACATGACTTTTGGCGCTTCATCTCCTAGGGTTAGGTTTTTGGATGTCTAGGGTTTTTGGAATAATTTCTTATTGTAAAAAAAGGCCTTCAAAGCCTCATTGTAACCTTCTTCTTGCGAATGCGCGCTATCGTCACATCTCTTCTCAAAGATAAGCCGCCACCATTCCAGAAAGCTTGTTTTTGTTGCATTTTACAGTTTCAGCTTATTTTGTTATTGAATAGAAAACCAATTTTACTGTATCTCTATTATTTTTTGTTAAGCACTTGTTAATAATCTGTATTCAATTTGTTCTGCTCATAAAATCTGGATCAGTGGTATCAGAGCAGTATGCTCCTTGTCGTCTTAATGCATGTCCCCAACGAGGTCGGAGTACAAAGAGTTGGGTCTCGAGCTTGTTTCTCTTGAGGAAAGAAGCTCTCGCACACCAAAGCGACCTCCCATGAAAGGAGAAAAGAAATATGACGGGATAGGAGATCCTTTCAAACTGTTGATTGAGGAATCCCTCACACAATAGAGGAACGAGGTGATGGATAGTTTCGCACAAATCCTTCGGCGGCTACCAACAGGCGACACATCTTCTTCGAACGGAGGTGCCGCCCCCTTCAAGGTAAAAATAAACTTCGATATTCCTATATTTGAAGGTCAGATAGACACAGATGGTGTAGACAAGTGGTTGATTCTACTAGAAGGGTGTTTTTCTGTCCATAACTTTTCGAATAAAAAAAAGATTACTTTTGCACTCCTCAAATCCGTTCCCCATGTCAAAGATTGGTGGGAAACTTTCTGTGAGAAAAAGGAAACAGAGGAAACCTCATTATTTTCAGTCATGGCCACCTAGGAATCCTTCAGGGATGCTATTAAGGAACAATACTACCCTATCGGAAGTTATGACAACCTGTATACCAAATGGACCACACTACGGCAAGAAAGAGACCAAGCAATGCCAGATTTCACAAATATCTTCCATACCTTGCGCACCAAGTTGGGTATCAAAGATTCGAAGAAAAATCTAGTGCTCAAGTATCGTGTTTCTCTACATAGATACATCCAGACCGAAATGGAATTTCTGTACATCTCATCCTTGGGCGCGGCCTACCAATATGTCGTCAAAATCAAGCAAAAGCTCAAACAAAAGAGGCGGAAATTTGGGCCTGGGAACCCCTCACAACAAAATCTAGGAAAGGGCGGCCCCAACCCATCGAACAAAGGACAGAGCAAAGATGGACAATATTAGGACAACCAATCCAAGCCGCAAGCAAAGAAGGACACTGGAAAGACAAAGAAAGATACCGGGAAGTGGTGTGACTTCCATAAGATCCCTTGGCATAACACTGTTGACTGTCGCTCAAAGAAGTCACTGGTGGCCGAAGTGAAAGCCTCTGAATCAGATGCAGATTATGACTCTAAGCCAAAACCAGAAAGGGGAAGATAGATTATTGACACGGAACCCAGTGTCACTGTTGCTACCACCAAGCTCCAGCCTAGTGAACCAGACGAGCCAGAAGAAGGAGAGCGCCTCTTCCATTGACAGATGTGGGTAAAAGGCACCCCGCTACACTTCAACGTTGATAGCGGTAGCCAGAAGAACCTCATCTCAGCAGAGGTCATCATGCGGCTAGCCCTTCCAACAACGCTGCACCCACAATCGTACAACATTGGATGGCTCTGCCAAGGAAGCGATCTTCGTGTCATCCAACAGTGTTGACTATCGTATGGCATCAAGCCCTTCAAAGACAAGGTATTGTGTGATGTTTCTCCTCTCAAAGTTTGTGATGTTATTTTGGGCCAACCTTATTTATGGAAACGTCATGTTGTTTATGAGTCTAGGCCTCGTAGTGTTATTATTACTTTGAATAGGAAATTGTACAGGATACCTGAGGTAGTCCCACCTAGTGCTATTTCCTTGATCTCTGCTAAGAAATGTAGGAAGGTCATCTCTCAGATGGGGAAGTTTGTCTTCTTCTTGATTTGCTCTCAGAATAAGCGAAAGATCACAGCCACATCCAAGGTCTCTACGGCCAACCTCTCCACACAGCAGAAGCAAGTAGATAAGGTTGTGGAAGGATACTCGAATATTTTCTCCTCACCTACAGGGGTACCTCTGCACTGCCAAGTCAAGCACCCCATCGATCTAATCCCCCGGCGCACTGCTACCCAATGGGCCAGTCTATCATCGCTCTTTGTTAGAGAATGAGGAGATCAAGCGACAGATCCAAGAACTGCTCCACAAGAGGCACATCTGCCCCAGCTCATCACCTTGTTGGAGCCCAATCATGCTAGTATAGAAGAAAGATGGAACCTGGTGACTTTGTATTGATTACCAGGCTCTGAATAAAATCACAATCAGAAACTGGTACCTGATTCCCCGAATCGATGACCTCCTTGATCAACTCATGAGGGCCAAATACTTCAGTCAAATTGATCTGAAGTCTGGCTACCACCAGGTCCCGATAGAATAGACATATGTATGGAAGACCACCTTCAAGTCAAAGGAAGGCCTTTTTGAATGGTTGGTCGTGCCCTTTGGTTTGACAAATGCTCCAGCCACTTTCATGAGGATGATGGATGATATCATGTGACCATTCACCAATACTTTTGTAGTGGTGTATCTGGATGACATTCTAATTTACAACAAGACTTGGGCCGAACACTTGCAGCATGTTCAGCAGGTTCTGCACACCCTGTGGCAGCACAAGCTATACGCCAACTTGGAAAAATGTTCCTTCGGCATGGACAGGGTCCATTTCCTGGGCTACATCATTGATCAGCATGGCATACATGTGGATCCAGCCAAGATCCAAGTCATCCGTGACTGGCTAGCCCCAACAACACTCACTGAGCTTCGGAGCTTCTTGGGCCTTGCCAATTTCTACAACAAGTTCGTGTTGGGTTTCTCCCATATTGCATGGGCCCTCAGCCAAATAAATAGGGGTGGTGGTAAGGCGAAATTTGCGTGGTGCCGGTCCCAACAACAAGCGTTCGATGATTTGAAGCAGCGCTTGTGCTCAGCCCCAGTACTTTCACTACCAGACCTGCAGCATCCTTTTGAGATCGAGACGGATGCTTCAGACTATGTTGTGGGCGTCGTTCTCACTCAGCACGGCCACCCCGTGGTCTATCATAGTGAGACACTGTCGAATATTGTCCATAAGCACCCTACTTATGACAAAGAAATGTACTCCATTGTGAAAGCATGCTTTCAGTGGAGACATTACATTCTTAGGAAAGAGACAAACATCCACATTGATCATAAGCCATTGTAGTTCATGCAGACACAAGGAAAATTGCAGAATGACCGCCATCAAAAGTGGTCCACATACTTGCAACAATTCCACCTCAACATCAAGTATAAAACAGGAAGCACCAATCACGTCATTGATTGCCTCAGTAGACTGCCAGTCGCGGCACTCACCATGGTGCTAGACTCTTGCAGCCATGAGACATCTGGATGGCCCCAACTCTATGAGACAGACGCTGACTTCACCACCACCTACCAAATGTTGGGTGCAAACATAGTTGTCGATAATTTCCATCTTCAGGATGGGTTGTTGTGTCGTCTGGGCCATATATGTGTTCCATCAAGTGAGCGAGCGAAGCTAATCTGGGAATCCCACTACAGTCGGGTGGCAGGACACTTCAGCATTGAAAAGACAATGGTGATGCTACAGAAACATTTCTACTGGCCGAAACTTTGACAGGAGGTCAACAAGTATATCAGGTCCTGCACTACCTGCGCTATTGCCAAACCAACCACTAAGAAATAGGGCTTGTACACCCCTCTTCCTACTCCTGACAGGCCATGGGAATCCATCTCAATGGACTACATGTCGAGCCTCCCGTCCATCAAGAGGGGAAACGACTGTGTTTTTGTGGTTGTTGATCGCTTTTCTAAGAAGACGATTCTGGTTGCCTGCAAGAAGAGCATCACAGCAAAGGCCACTGCCAAGCTCTTCTTTGAATGAGTCTGGGTACATTTTGGAATCCCAAAAACCATTGTCTTAGAACGGGATAGTCAATTTCTCAGGACATTCTGGTTGAGCCTCTGGTCACTACTGGACACCAAGCTCACCAAATCCATGACCTTCCACCCCCAAACAAATGGTCAACCCGAGGTTGTAAATTGAATGATTGTGCATATCCTTTGCATGTATAATTCAAAGCACCCTTGCACATGGGATGAGAGCCTTCCCTATGTCCAGCATAGCTACAACCGAGCCTTGCATAGCTCAACCGCCCACAACCCCTTTCAAGTGGGGTTGGGATTCCAACCATTGGGACCCATAGAAGTTGCACTTCCCCTTGCGATCACCTCGACCAACTCATATCCTGCTCCAACTGAAGCTAACAAAGCCACCTGGTTCATTGAGTAGATCCAGCACATCTGCCAACAGGTTCAGGATATCCTACAGAAGTCCAATGACAAGTACAAACAACGCCATGATCAACATCGGGTGCCGCATAAGTTTCAAGTGGGCGAAAAAGTTTGGTTTCACTTGCAGAAAGAACGCCTTACATGACCCCATCGAAAGCTTTGCCCACTCCATTATGGGTCATACACTATCACCAAGGCCATGGGGGATAATTCTTTTGAGCTCAACATTCCTCCTTTCCTTGGTCAGCACCTAGTGTTCAACGTGGATCTCCTTCGCCCTTATTTCCCACCATTATTGGACACCTCAAAAGTAGCAGAAAAACTGACACCAACATAGCTCAACCCAGACTGCCTACAACAGGCATCTAATGATCAGATTGTGGACAGAAATATCAAGGGCACTCGACAACAAAGGATCCATCTTTATCGAGTCGTCAAAGCAAGGCAGCTCCTACACCAAGGCAAGTGGCTCACCTGGGGCCAAATTCAACAGAAATTTCCTCATCTGATGGGGGACCTCAACGCAATGGAGAACATTGATTCCTAAGGAGGGAGGATTGATCTAGATGGATATCGGTGGCCACCCACCTTTTCCAACTGGCTCAAAATAGTTTTCTAAAAATTTTAGCAATTTACTATTTTTAGCAGTTTTAACTTACAGGGCCATTTTGAGGGCCTAAATGAAGGTTTTTTGGGATCGATATCCTCAATGATATCCAAAGGAATAATTGAGCCCCCAAAATTAATCCCCTTGATGATACCTTTCCAATGGGCTATCACACGCCTAAAACGGAGATCGTATGCAAAAGTTACGACCCCGGGAAGTTGATGTACTAACGTACCCAAACGGGACCCACATGACTTTTGGCACTTCATCTCCTAGGGTTAGGTTTTTGGATGTCTAGGGTTTTTGGCATTCTTTCCTATTGTAAAAAAATTCCTTCAGAGCCTCATTGTAACCTTCTTCTTGCGAATGCGCACTGCCGTCACATCTCTTCTCAGAGATAAGCCGCCACCATTCCAACAAGCTTGTTTCCACTACATTTTACAGTTTCATCTTATTTCGTTATTGAATAGAAAACCAATTTTATTGTATCTCTGTTATTTTGTGTTAAGCACCTGTTAATAATCTGTACTCATTTTGTTCTGCTCATAAAATCTGGATCACCAGCTTTTCTAGCGTTTTGCCAACGCCATCATTCACTGTAGTAGGGCCAATAGGTCCCAATCTTAGATAGGCTGGACTATTTATGTGCCAAGAGTACTTTTGTATATTTTTTAGGGCATAAGCCCCGTGATGTATACCGAACCTTATTTTTTGAGGCTTTCGCGCCCACCTATGTACTCTGACATTTTTGACATATATATATATATCGTCTTATGGATCACATTGTTTTTTACAAATGTATGTACATGTGTATGTGTGTGCTTATTTTTATGTGTGTGCAACATCCCAATCTAATACTTGATTAGCTAGAGTATTTGTCATTTGATTTAATCTCCTAGGAATATGGATATACGTAATGTAATCAAAGTAACGTTCTAAGAGATGTACCCTAAGTAAACGTTGGTGTAAAGTAGGATCATAAATGTGGTAAACTCCATTTAACTGAGACACAACCAACTGAGCATCTAAATAGACCTGGAGGTGAGAGATTCCATGCGACAAAGCATCATGAAGTAGCTCTATCATTGTGTTGTACTTGATGACATTGTTTGTGGCGTCACCTATACATATACCTCTGGAAGATAACAATTGCCATTCATGTGTGAAAATCACCCAAGCTGTGGAAGCAAGCCTCCAAGTGTGTCGGCTAGCACCGTTTGTGAACCCAAAGAACACCTCTGATTCACTTTACATATACCATAGTGAAAAAGATGACATAAATAATGACACGTCCATAAAACAAAAATGAAAAAAAATTGTATAAAAATTGTACATATGTACAAGAAGTCACCTAGGCAACCAACCTAAGAGTAATACTTCTTGAGGTAGAGCCCATTTCTAGGCTCCACCAAGGTATTTCCCTCAAAGTCAACCAGGCGATAAGCACCCTTATTTAAGACCTCTTTCACGATGAAAGGTCTAAACCACATGGGTTTGAACTTGCCTACCCCTAGGGGATCCTTGTCTTGATCGTAGACTAGGACAAAATCACCTTCGGAGAAAATCCGAGGACGAACGGACCGATCATATTGACACTTGACTCGTTGCTTGTGAGCCTCGTTTACTGAGGCTGAATCACAGCGTTGTTGATCGAACTGATCGAGATATAATAGGCATTCCTTAAGTGGTGAAGTGTCTGACAATAACTCCACTGCAAACTTTAAAGACGGAATCTGGCACTCAATAGGCAAGATTACTTCCATCCCGTATACGAGTTGAAAAAGGTGATAAACCGGTGGCAATATTTATATATGTTCAGTAGGCCCATAATGTCAAGTAAAACATCAAATGAAAATTTGACTTGGAAGAATTGATCGTTCACTGAAGAATAGTCTTGAGGGAATTATTCACAGCTTCCACCTGACCATTCACTTGTGGGTAGTAGGGTGATGAATGTTCTTGCCTCAAACCAATCTTTGATGTTAACTTGGACATCATTTTATTTTGGAAGTGACTGCCATGGTCAGTGACAATCTCCTTCGAGATGTCAAACTTTGCTACTATTTGGTTAAAAATGAAGAGAGTTGTTGTTTCTCCATCATTGTTAAACATTGGCATAGCCTCGACCCACTTTGTGAAGTAATCTACTACTCCAATGATATAACGATGCCCCCTGGATGAATCCGGGTGGCATGTAGTAAAATCAATCCCCCACTTAGTGAAGGGACCAACAACAATAATGGGAAACATGGGAGAAGGATGTGCCCTCATCTTCCGAGAGAAGATATGACACGGGTGGAAGTTCTTGACCGAATCAATGCAATGTTTGATTAACGTAGGCCAAAAGTAACTGGCACGTAGAATATTTTGGGTTGTTTCCAACCCAGACAAATGACCACCACATGCTCCAGTGTGGCAGTTGTTAAGAACGCATTTTTCTTCCTCGTGTATAAGGCACCGACGAAGAATACAATTTATGCCTCGATGATACAAAGTGTCATCGAGTATGAGATAGTTTCATGCCTGATGGTGAATTCGTTGACGCTCGTCACGGGAAGCAAAAGCAGGGCACTTCAAAGTCTGGAGATAGAATAGTATATCTCCATACCAAGCATCCGAAGATGCAATCAGAAAAAGATCTCCTTTGATAGGCGATTCTTCGGGCGTAACATCACTAGATTCAACCAGAAGTTACAAAATAAGTTCTGCAAAGACCAACGACTTTTTGGATTTCACGGAAACAAAATCCAAGTCAAATTCCTAGAGGATTACAATACATCTATTGATATTTCCACCAATGACCCGTCGTGTCAACACATATTGAAAGGGGTTCACAACAACAATGACGGTAGTCTTGCGAAGCATAGTGTAATGACGGAACCGCTTGACAGCATGCACTACTACCAACGCAAGTTTCTCAACGTGGGAATAGTTGAGTTCTGGCCCAACCAGGCCTCGGATTAGGTAATAAATGACATGCTCCTCAAGCAGATTGTCCTCTTGAAGCAATACCATGTTGATGGTTGACTCTGCAACGGCTAAGTACAACGAGAAATATATGTTATAATCGGGAGGCCGGAGCAGAGGGGTAAATGTAAGGGTGCATTTCAACACTTCAAAATATCGATGTGCGGCTTCATCCCAATAGAAAAGGGACTCCCTTTTTCAATAGACGCATGAACCCTTTAGTGATATTGATGTAGTTCATGACAAAATGTCGAAGAAAGTTTGCTTTCCCCTGTAATCTCTAAAGCTGGGGTATTGTTCATAGGGGAGGCAATTGAACTATCGCCTCAACCTTAAGAGGATCGACCATGATCCTTGTTGTCGAAACTATGAAACCCAAGAGACGACCTGACGTCATGCAGAAACTACACTTGTTAGTATTCAAGTGAATCTGATAGTAGCGACATCGTTCAAAGATTAGTCGGAGGTGTGTGGGATAATCAGATATCTTGCGAGAGTATGATGTTAGATCATCAAGATAAGCCTTGACTATATGTCTAAGGTCATGTAAATCAAAAGACATGGCCCACTGAAAAGTGGCTCCATCATTCTTCAAGCCAAAAGGCATCTTACGATAAGCAAATGTGCCCCAAGGAAAAATAAAATTTGTTTTATGTTGGTCTTTGGGTTTGATCTAAATTTGGTTATATCCCAAAAAACTATCCATGAAAGAAAATACCTCACATCCTGCACATTCATCGACAATTTGACCGATGAATGGGGTGCAAAAATTATCTTTCAAACAGGCCTTGTTCAATTCATGAAATTCCATGCACATGCAAATCGTACCCTGTTTTTTGTTAATCGGAACGATATTTGACACCCATTCCGTCAACTATACAGGGTAGATAAAACCGGCTTTAAGCAATTTTTCTACTTCATCCTTTATTGTTGTCGCTTTCTAAGGATTCACCAGACGAACCTTCTGTCGGACCGACTTGGCATCAGGATAAGTCGTTATCTCATGTTCGATGATTCTTGGATCAATGCCTAGCATTTCCTCATAAGACTAGGAAAAAATGTCACGGAATTCCTTAAATAACTCTGTATAAATTCGAATCTCTTCGGGGGAGCAATCCTCTCTGACGAAAACATTCTCCATGACGCCAGGGATTTTGGAGATATCTATAGGGATCGTTTCAACGATACTCGCCATATTACCCTCAGCAAAAAAATTGTGCATAGCTAGAGGATTAATAGGACAAGACCTATCTCCAGTCATAGTCAACACAAATTCACCTGCCTCTATTCTTATTAAGTTTGGGAGGACGTAATATCTGTGATGGAGATCATCCCAGGGTCTGTCTAGACTAGTCAATGCCTCAAGAATCGCCTCATCTGAGGGCAATACCAGGTCTAAAGAATCTATAGTGGCAAGGGAACCTTGAGCCAAAATAGGCTAGAGCACTGGATATAACTCCTGTCTGGGAGTCGGATTGGGGTCGGCCGAAGCTTGCTGGACAATGTTGTATGCAAATTTTGTCATGGACAAGGGCATGGCCATGCCAGAATGCCTTGTCCCTTCCATTGAGGTCGATGGGGAAGGAAGAGTCCACGGACTGTGAAAGTAAGTCGTTCAGAACGATGACATTTGAAAAATTCCAGCCCTAGGCTAGTCGAGAGCAGTCGATATAAGATTGACATCACCAGAAGGAGGCGGGTAATCGAAAGTACCCATCAGTGATGGACACAAACCAACCCCTACGTTGATAGTGCCAGAATGAGGGTTATCAATCATTGGGACCGTGGATGCTCTCGATGAAGGGTCAAGACGAGAGAAGGACAACTGGTCAATGGTCACGATTTGGACCTCATGTGGAAACAATGAGACCCAAAAATTTGTGGCAACCACTGCATGCATTGCATAGGTCCAACTCATTCCTAACAGAAGGTTGTAGTCGAGAAGCATGTTGGGTATGTGTTATATTCTTTGCACGAGTAGTAGTGTTTGAGCGTCTGCGTCGGGCGCGCAGGGGGGTTAGAGGGGGGGGCGCTAAGCCCCCCCTTGGGGGGTACAGGGAGGCGGAGCCCCCCGCGCGGGGTTTTGGGGGAAGCGCCCCCGAAATTTTTTTTTTTCAGGACGACATATTTCCGGGACCACATATTTCCAGAACCACATGATATTTAGGTGGTTTTTTCGGCACATGGTTTTTGCTGATGGTTTTCTATTTTCGGTTAAGGAATTAGGGTTTTGGACTAATCCAGGTCATTGGGTTAGGTTTTTGGATGCCGCTGGCTCCTATATGTATATTGTATTGTAAACAATGTAACACAATGTATGAATATAAGATATGTTGGTTTTCCCGATTTGGGTTTCCAGGTGAAAAATCTCTGTGTAATGTTTGTATTTGCCATTGTATCTTTTATGTTCCTTTTTGAATATTAGTTTGCAGCAGATATTGTACAAGGTTAGTATTTACATTTGGTATGAGAGCTTTATTGGCTTTAGGGGGACGCCTTTGTCGTCAAGGGTTTGGCTCGGGACTGTCCTGGGTGATTCAGATTCGGCGGCGACATGTCTCAAAAGACCTAGTCCATAAAATCCCACACCTTATAATACTAGACTCACGACTTTCTTTTCTCTAGCTCAGTCGTGTTTCGGGTGTCAGTGGCCAGATCTCTATTTCAGGTAGTCGCTAGGGTAAACCCTAGCCGTAAAGGATCGTCTTTCTGCTCCATTCATCCCGCTACTATAAACCCTAGCCGCCAACCTTAAGATAATCTATTTATATATATCATATAAAAATTGGTGCATTATGGTTGTATGGGGACTACCAAAACATAAACCATACCTCACACAACAAGAAACTAGCATACTTATATTGTCTAGGGAAATCCATATACCTCTGTAATCAACTAGGTTGAAAACAAGATTGAAAAAGAAAAAGACATACAAGGAAAAACTTGATCTAAAATTGCATGGCAACGTGATTAGCTATTAGATGTTTTGGCTCAGAATTTCATACACCTTAGCCTTGCCCTTTATGTCTTCTACAAGTGCATCGTCCACAATAATTGGGTTGGAGCTAGTGCTTGGAGATCCTGAAGTTCCAACTACCTCGACTATATCCTCATCCTTAGTTGGATCCCAATTTTTCAACTTGAATTTTATCCCAAAAGCCACCCTACATAGGATAGTAAACTTTGCTTCCAGTCATATGATCCTATCCAAGGATTTCATCTGCTTATCCTCCTTATCATCCATGGAAAGCACAATGAGGTTTTTTGATAACCAATAGAATTACATTGCTCATAATACTTTGGTGTCTCTAGATCCTGAGAATTCTAGGTCTGAAACCCACTCTTGGAATTCTTTCTTTATATGATGCTTTGCAGTCTACGACCATTTCTGTAGTGCTTGATTCACAAACTCGTCCATCCTTTTCTGAGTTTTTGGGGATGTACTACTATGGAACAGTTTCCTATCCTGGTTTGTGGCTCTCTTCATCCCTATCTGTTGAGACTAAAGGTTGGTCCTCTTGGCTGGAGGGGGCTTACATGGCCCTCTCCTCCAAGCCCCACGTGCACTAGAATATGAAAAGCTCATAGCCACCCTATCTTCCATCATAATCTCATAGGAGAAAAGATGAGAAAGAGGTGAACCTAGAAGATGCAATGCCCTCCCTCCATTATGCTTATGACCACAGGAAAAGACTTGTAGCTTAAGCTGGGACACAATTAGGACTGTAAGAAGGAAAAAAACCAGGATAGGAGAATGGAAAATTCTTAGAGAGCTAGGGCGAGCCGAAATTGCTCTTGAAACAAAAATTCCACATCTATGCTTGAAAGACTTCCCCAACTCAAGCCACAACTCAACAACAAAATGGGAAACCACCAACAAGAATCCAAGAGCCTCAGAAGACCACACAAAAACCACACATACAGAGTTGGGAATTAAGAGCAAGTCCAGATAAGAAAACCGATAGAGAAGACAAAGAACCCCTACCTTGAAAAGGATGTTGTTCCTGCTCATTGAGTATCTCGAATCAGCCTCATAGAGAAGAGTCCTTATCTGACCATTCCTTCGCCACTTAAGAAAACCATCACCACTACGAGTCATGATCTCCCACTACTTCCTCATAACAGTTTCCATATGATTTACCTAGAGCACCAAGACATCAAACATCATTTTAAGTATAGCACCAAAGTAAGGGAGTTTTGTTGTCCAGTACCGAGCATGACTCCCATACCCCCATCTTGTCTTCATCACTAGAGTAATCAGATCATTTGTTGGAGTAGGGGAGCTCGTACTCCACTCTCCCTTCCACATCCTCATTCCTTTGGACCGATTGAACCAACTACTCAACACCCATCCCACATGCGTCATGATAATGTAGAGTAGTAGCCTGACTCACCACGTGTGAGGTTAATGCCCCACCTGTTACCACCCCATCTGGGGGATGATCTATAACATTGTTAATTACCTACTATGCTTACTTTTAGACATCTTTGATTTTTTTTTCCGTATCCTTATCAGTGTGTATGAATGCAACTTTTAGCATCTCATCCACTTCTTCCATTTTAAAGTTGTTTACATGGTTATTGCCTCCAAAATCTCTATATCCTCCTTAAAGTTTGGAATCCATACACTATTTTGCAAATATTTCTTAATTCACAACCACAACAATTTAGGAGTGAAAACATATCCTCTTAACACAAACTTAGGAGTTAAAAGCACATCCACTTTAACACAAACTTCGGAATTTTTTTTAAAGCTAAAAACATATCAATTCAAATTTCTATTATATACAGAAAGTGGTGTTACATCAAAAGAATGGGGGGACTTGCCCAGAAGGAAACCAACTCCCGTGCCCAGTGATAGGCATCAAAATTTATTTGTCAAACATTACTGAGTTTTCCAACTAGAGATTATTCATAAAGGAAAATAACAGAAATATAAGCCTATAGTTGTCCATGATAACATAAACAAAAAGGAAACTTGAAAAAACATGATCAAACCAGGTGTCAATCATTGGGAGAAGGGGTGTTCTCCTCCTCTACCACCTCCAACACCATTTCGATATCTTCATCCTCCTCTTGGGAAGCCTTTGGGGACTGCAGATCTGCATCCAACATAATGGGGTTGGCTTAGGTTCCAGCTAAGCTAATGGAGCCTTCGACTTGCTTTCCTTTGCCAACTTCCTCTTCCACCTTCGAAACAATGATCTTTATACCAAAGATCATTTGACACATTGCTTCAAACTTGCCCTCGAATTTTCTTATCATGTGGAGTATTTCCTGTTGCTCCTCTTTGTTTTTCTCTAGGGCCCGAGCCATTAGAGTCTTCATAAGCCAATAGCTCTCTGTTGTCCTTAAGAATTTTATGTCTTGGGTCTTGGAATGGATTGGGTCCTCCACCCATCCCTGAGTTTCCTCCGTGATCTTTTCATCGAGTGTCATTTGATGACTGGCCCTGACTACCTTTTCCAGTGCGTCCACTACTTGTTTTGCTACCTTCGAGTAGCTCTCCATAAACCATTGTCTCGCTTCCCAAGCATCACTCTTTGCTC
>JZKD02S0682032.1:277910-312458 GCA_000966675.3 Picea glauca | reverse complement strand
GTGGACGCACTGGAAAAGGTAGTCAGGGCCAATCGTCAAATGACACTCGATGAAAAGATCATGGAGGAAACTCAGGGATGGGTGGAGGACCCAATCCATTCCAAGACCCAAGACATAAAATTATTTAGGACAACAGAAAGCTATTGGCTTATGAAGACTCTAATGGCTCGAGCTCTGGAGAAAAACAAAGAGGAGCAACATGAAATACTCCTCATGATAAGAAATTCGAGGGCAAGTTTGAAGTAATGTGTCAAATGATCTTTGGTATAAAGATCATTGTTGCGAAGGTGGAAGAGGAGGTTGGCAAAGGAAAGCAAGTCGAAGGCTCCACTAGCTTAGCTGGAACCTGAGCCAACCCCATTATGTTGGATGCAGATCTGCAGTCCCCAAAGGCTTCCCAGGAGGAGGATGAAGATATCAAAATGGTGTTGGAGGTGGTAGAGGAGGAGAACACCTCTTCTCCCAATGATTGACACCTGGTTTGATCATGTTTTTTCAAGTTTCCTTTTTGTTTATGTTATCATGGATAACTATAGGCTTATATTTATGTTATTTTCCTTTATGAATAATCTCTAGTTGGAAAACTCAGTAATGTTTGACAAACAAATTTTGATGCCTATCACTTGGCACGGGAGTTGTTTTCCTTCTGGGCAAGTCCCCCCATTCTTTTGATGTAACACCACTTTTTGTATATAATAGAAATTTGAATTGATATGTTTTTAGCTTAAAAAAAAATTCCCAAGTTTGTGTTAAAGTGGATGTGCTTTTAACTCCTAAGTTTGTGTTAAGAGGATATGTTTTCACTCCTAAATTGTTGTGGTTGTGAATTAAGAAATATTTGCAAAATAGTGTATGGATTCCAAACTTTAAGGACGATATAGAGATTTTGGAGGCAATAACCATGTAAACAACTTTAAAATGGAATAAGTGGATGAGATGCTAAAAGTTGCATTCATACACACTGATAAGGATATGGAAAAAAAATTCAAAGATGTCTAAAAGTAAGCATAGTAGGTAATTAACAATGTTATAGATCATCCCCCAGATGGGGTGGTAACAGGGGGGGCATTAACCTCACACGTGGTGAGTCAGGCTACCACTCTACATTATCATGACGCATGTGGGATGGGTGTTGAGTAGTTGGTTCAACCGGTCCAAAGGAATGAGGATGTGGAAGGGAGAGTGGAGTATGAGTTCCCCTACTCCAACAAATGCTCTGATTACTCTAGTGATGAAGACAACATGGGGGTATGGGAGTCATGCCCGGTACTGGACAACAAAACTCCCTTACTCTGGTGCTATACTTAAAATGATGTTTGATGTCTTGGTGCTCTACGTAAATCATATGGAAACTGTTATGAGGAAGTAGTGGGAGATCATGACTTGTAGTGGTGATGGTTTTCTTAAGTGGCGAAGGAATGGTTAGATAAAGACTCTTCTCTACGAGGCTAATTCGAGATACTTAATGAGCAGGAACAACATCCTTTTCAAGGTAGGGGTTCTTCGTCTTCTCTATCAATTTTCTTATCTGGACTTGCTCTTAATTCCCAACTCTGTATGTGTGGTTTTTGTGTGGTCTTCTGAGGCTCTTGGATTCTTGTTGGTGGTTTCCCATTTCATGGTTGAGTTGTGGCTTGAGTCGGGGAAGTCTTTCAAGCATAGATGTGGAATTTTTGTTTCAAGAGCAATTTCGGCTCGCCCTAGCTCTCTAAGAATTTTCCATTCTCCTATCCTGGGTTTTGTTTTTCTTACAGTCCTAATTGTGTCCCAGCTTCAACTACAAGTCTTTTCCTATGGTCATAAGCATAATGGAGGGAGGGTATTGCATCTTCTAGGTTCACCTCTTTCTCACCTTTACTTCTATGAGATTATGATGGAAGATAGAGTGGCTATGAGATTTTCATATTCTAGTGCACGTGGGGCTTGGAGGAGACAACCATGTAAGCCCCCTCTAGCCAAGAGGACCAACCTTTGGTCTCAATAGATAGGGACAAAGAAGGCCACAAACCAGGATAGGAAACTGTTCAATAGTAGTACATCCCCAAAAACTCGGAAAAGGATGATACACTATCAAAGAATCTAATATTGTACATTCTCCTGAAGTATCGCCATTGCTTGGTACGCTCCAAGAGGATGAGGTGGCACTGGAGGAGATCGGTTTTTGTGGTCGACAGGAAGTCATGTCAGTCTAACTAGTCCTTTGTACTGGATCTGGTAATGACTAGGTTTTTGTTAGTCCACCTCCTGGGTTTTTGGGTTTATCAAAGAGGGAAATAGTTAATGTCGTTACTGATGCCATTACTCCTTTGTTTTTGATAGATTGGGTGCAACATGAGGTGTTTGGATTGGGTGAGGTGAGGAGTGAGTATTTCAGCATTGGGCTAAAGGTTAAGGAACCTATTTCGAAGGTTGGAGGTGGGATTTTATTAGTAGTTTCCTTGACTAGGATCTCCAACAAGGTGGTGACATTTCTAATCAAGGGTGGGACAAGTAAGGAGAAAGTGCAGAGTTGTGAAAAGCTAAGGCGAGGGGTTTTCCATGGTTTTCAGTGAGGGTATTCGAGTGGATCAAATCCCAGACATGTCAGGAAAAACCCTTATGGGAAAATTTCAAGGCAGAAGAGTGGGTATGGAGCAACTCTGGAAATGGGTTTGTGAGAATTGGTTCCCAATTCTCAACTGTGGACCTACTCATCATGTTTTATCTAAAGGATGGCTAGGATTTATCTTTTCCTTTGTCGAGGATGCAAATGCCATTCTGAAAGGGACTTAGTTTCTGGATAGTGTTGTTCTATCTGTGAAACCATGGTCACCATTATTTGATCCAAAAAATGACTTTAGTGGCAATACACCTATATGGGTGAAGCTTCTGAATTTCTCGATGGAATTTTGGTCTAAGCCAACTATATGAGCCATTAGATATTCGTTGGGTAAAATGATCTTGTCATCAGTGTCGCACTCTGTGGTAAGGGTTCTAGTGGAAATTGATGTGAGCAGAGGTCTTTTTGAATCACTTGACTTGGTTTGGGAGGGTAAAAGAAATACTTAGATTCTTGATTGCCTAAACATTATTTTTCGATTTGTACGTTTCGATGAGCTTGGTCACGTTTTTAAAGAGTGCGACAAGATGATGGGTAGAAAAGTTTGGTGGAAGAAGGAAGGATTGGCCAGTGATTCAGGGGGTAATGTTCCCACTATTTAGGTACCCTTCTCAAAGATGCATCTTGCTAACAAAGGTACCGGTCTACCATAGTCAGAAGGGGCTCAGGCAAATGATAATCCCACAACCTCTGGGCATATTGTGATTAGAGACTTGTCTATACCGCTCATCAAAGGTTTTTGGCCTAGCTTGTGTCAACTTCCGAGCAATGTGAATAAGTGGTTGGAAACTAGTGCTTATTCTCTGTTTGCGAGTCTCCAGAGAAAGGCGGTTGGAATGGGCTTAGAGCATGATCCTAATTTGGGTAAGTTTGATCACTCATGTGTTCCTTTGTCCCTGTTAGTTTATAAGGATATTTCTAGGAATTTTGGGAGGAATTTGGAGTGTCCTTCAGGAGCGGTTAAAGGGGATGGTGATCAGGACCCCCTCTCATCGGCCCTAGTTCAGTCTCCTCTCTGGGCCTTTTTCTCATGGCCTCAATGGACCTATCAAGGGATAAAGTCCCCTCCTTTATTGCCAATAACCCTCCTTTGGATCATGTATCAGAATCCTCCTCTTCTCATTCCAGAGGGGAGGGGGTCACTATCAGTTGCAACCTTGAAATCCCCCCCCGTTGTGGATCCTTCTCAGTCAAGGGGTTTGGGGTTGGACTCATTGGTGGAATCAGGTCATACTTCGGTGGGTAGGAAGTTTTCCTTTAAACATGCGCAAGAGAAAGCTATATCTGAATTTAACCAAGGAAGACAAAAATTAATTACTAGGGCCCTTAGAGGAGGCCTAGCCCCCCACCCAATTCCCCCAAGAAGATTATTTCTTTAAATATCAGGGGGTTGGAGGGTCAAGCAAAAAAAATGGACCTACAGAGACTAGTGGAGCTCAATAGACTTGATATGATTTTGATTCAAGAGACTACGAGGAGGGGGACACAGTGATTGTTGAGTTGAGGAAGATTTTGTGTAGTTGGGATTTTCTTATTGTTGATTATGATGGTCTGTTGGGGGGTCTGATAACTGGGTGGAATCATAATATGATTGTGATGAATTACTTTACCTTTGCCTCAGGTTTGTGCACTGAAGTTTGCAGTAAAATTATGGTGATGACATTTATAATCGTTAACATTTATGGGACGTATGAAGAAATACAACAATATTGGGACAATGTTATTAGTTTTCATTAGATTAACATTGATAACCTTATTGGGGGGGGGGGAGGGGACTTGAATTTTGCAATGAATAAGAGAGAAGTATGGAGGGGGTAGTGCAAGGGTCGATCATCTTGCAGACTTGTTTTCCAATAGATTGGAAGCTTGTGGCCTTATTGATGTGGCACTAGTTAAACTTAATCCTACCTGGAGTAATAATAGAAATGGGAGGGCAGTGGTCTTCAAAAGGTTGGACAAACTTTTGGTACATAACTATTTATTGTTGAAGGTGCCTTGATATAGATCCGAGATTAATTAAACAAATGCTCGAATCACTTCCCTATTTTCCTTTCAAGTTTAATATGGGGTGGGTTAAGGAGGATGATTTCATCAAGTTGGTAAAGGAGGATTGGAAGGCCTTTGACCCCACATTGGACCTTTCCGCAGGTGAACAATTTGTTTTGTCTTAAAAAAATGTGAAGAGCGAAGTAACAACTTGGGCAAGGGAGAGATATTGAACTTAGGACAACAAGTTGGTGGAAGTGGAAAGAGATGTGGAGGAGGTGACAACAAGAATTGGTGAAGAATCTCTTGGAGAGGATCTGATAGTTAGATTGAAGGAACTTCACACAAAGCGAGCAAAAATTTTGCTAGAGAAAGAGGAAGACTGGTGCATTAAGAGTCGAGCTACTTGGATTGAATTGGGGGATAATAAGACAGTTTTTTCACTCCTTTTCTAATCACTGGCGAATGGTAAATACTATTTGGGAGCTGCAAGATCAAGGTGGAAGGATGATTGGAGGTTTTAAAGGCTTGGCAAAAACTAGGGGTCAATCATTTCGAAGGGTTGTTTAAGGAACCAGATAGGGTGAATTGGCTAAAAATTCAAAATTTATTTCCCATTTTCCAAGGATGATTAATGAGGACTTGTACATACTTGTGAATAAGGAAGAGCTTGTTGTTGTTCTACAATATTTTAGAAAAGACAAGAGCCCTATACCTCATGGATGGTCCGTGGAGTTCTATTTAGAATTATTTGAGTTCTTGGGTGATGAATTGTTGAGTCGTGAAGGAGGTAAGAACTTCTAGAAGAATGACAAATAGCTTAAATTTCACCTTCATTGCATTGATCCCGAAGCAGGATTTCCCAAAGTCCTTTGATGGATTTCGACCTATTTCATTATGCAACTGTTTGTATAAGATAATTGCAAAAGTAACATCGTTTCAACTAAAGCCAATTCTATTTGATTACATTTCTGCAAAACAATTTGGTTTTCTCCAAGAGAGACAAATTCACGAGGCTATCGACACAACACAATAGGGGTTACATTCTATAAAATTATCTCGCATGCCAACATCAATAATTAAGCTTGATCTCTCAAAGGCATATGCCTTGGTTGTATTTGAGGCTTTTGCTATTACATCTTGGGTTCTCGTTGCATGTTGTAAATTGGATCATGTGTTGTGTAACTACATCTACTTTTGCAATCTTGATCAATGGTGTCGTTTCCAAGTTCTTCCATCCTTCTAGGGGGATTTAGCAGGGATGCTCTCTATCACCTTGCCTATTCCTTCTGGTGGAAGAAGGTCTGAGAAAATATATATTGGAGGCTAAGATCGATACAAGGTATCGAAATAGGAAGGGAAGATCTGCCCCATCTCCTCTTTGTGGATGGTGTTTTGTTATTCCTTTTTAGGTCATGTAGAGAAGGTTTACAGGTCCAAGAGATTCTTCATTTATTCACTATGGCTACAAGGATGGAGTTTAATGGAGCAAAGTTTGCTCTGTTTACTGTAGGTTTGGGTGAGGAACAATTTATTGAATTTGGCAGTTATTTTCCATAACAACACTTAGATTTGAATGAGGGACTTAATATTTAGGTTTTAATCTCAAACCAAATTGTTATGGGAAGGTTGATTGGTGGTGGTTGGTTTCTAAAGTTGAGAAAAGGATTAAACTCTGGTGGAATTAGTGGTTGTCACATGGGGGAAGGCTGGTTCTAGTCAAATCAGTCCTAGAGGCCATACATTTTTACTGGCATACTTTGTCTCACATTCCAAAAGGTATACTGTAGAAAATATAGAAGTTTTGTTATAACTTCCTCTCGCAGGGTTGAAAAAAATTTAAAGGGTCACAGTAGGTAAGGTGGTAGAAGTTGGTTGGTCCTAAGGCGTTGGGGGGGGCTTAAGCATATACACCTAGTTGGTTCCTCCTTGGAAACAAAATACTTATGGCCAGTCCTCACAAAGGACAACCTTTAGAGTAGGATCTTGATCCAGAAGTATATAACTCCAAACTTACTGTTTGATTGGATTAGAAAAGAACACAAATCTATTCATATTGTATCCAACCAATGAAAGTCTTTGATTATGCCCCTTTCTGCTATTGGATCTCATCTGGCTTGGTAGGTGGGTGATGGGACTCAAGTGAGGATTGAAGTGGATGCTATTATAGGTTGTTATTGGGATATATTTCATCCTGAGGACTTGGTTCATCATCTAAGAGAAACTGGGAGAACGCCCCCTAATTTAATTAATAAACCTATGGAAACAACCTTCTGGAGGCAAAGTTGGTTGAACTCAGAGGATCTAGAGTTGAATGGTGAATTTGCGAGGTATTGGGAGCTATTTGTCATAGAACTTCATAGGGATCATATTAGATTATGTGAGAATCTTGATGAATGTATCTGGAGCTACAATAAGGTTGGAGGTTGCTATTTGGTGAAGCTAGGGTATCAGACTATGTTTACAATTGGTGAGGTGACAATCTACTAGTGGTGGAAATCTCTGTGGAAGGTAAGGGCTCCAACCAAATCTAAATTTCTCATGTGGCTTGCACTCTTAGATAGGGTTTTGACATGGGATCATTTACAAAGAAGGGGTAAGGTGGGGCCTAGCAGGTGCCCTCTATGTAAAAAGTAGGAGGAAACAAAATCCCATCTTTTTCTAAATTGTTCTTTCTCTATTAAGGTTTGGAAAGAGATTGAATGATCTCTTGGTTTTATCTCATTGTGGGATGGACTTAATGTTGAAGCTTGTTTTCTCACAAAAGAATTGGAGGTTCTTCGAGCAGTGCCTTATCTGGTCATATGGGGTATACAGATTGCAAGGAATGCCTCTTTGTTTGAAGACATACGACTTCCCTCTTTTAAAGTCTCAACCTAAGTGATGGGGCTGCTACCTTACTACAAGAAGGCTCCTAAACAATCTATTCCTAGAAGATTAGAAGAAATACAAGTGGAGAAATCCCATCCTTGAGGACATTTTGATGGAGCTTGTTAGGGTGAAAATAAGAATGTTGGACTTGGTTTCACTTACCATCTTTTAGACACACACTTTTTTCATTTCAAAGCTAAGCTAGGTAAAGGATATAACAACTTTGGAGAACTAATGTCACTTTTTTATTTACTAAAATTTGCCTTGGATATGGCCATGAGTACTCTACATGTATTTGGTGATCCTCTGCTGGTTATAAAGTGGATGAATGGTCATACACAAATTTATAACATTGGTTTATATGTTGTTGTAGAACAACTTAAACTCATTATTGGAAAATTCTAGGACATTTGTTTCACCCATATATTTAGAGAACGAAATTAAGTTGTTGACAAACTCTCTAAATAAGGTTTGGAACTAATGGAAAGTCATTTTGTTCTTTCTTAAAGACAAGATGGTCATTATGTTGTAGTGAGGCAGTCTACTTTTGATGTCTTTTAAAAAACTCATGTTATATCCGATATTTACTTTGATACATGGCAGTTTGGAATCCTTGAAGATGCCATTTTTTGGAATGTAACATGACAATCAAAGACTTGAAAGTAACAATGCCTTTTGACTCATAAATGAGATTTTGTTTATGCTTTGAGCATGGTATTTCTTTTTTTCCTCTTGAGAGACCTTTCTGGACAATGTTATGAGCACCTTATGATTGTAGTTTTTATTCTTCTTGAATGAAAATTGTGTTTTTTCCTTGAAAAAAATTAATTTAAAAATAAATTTAAAAATAATTTTCTCTATACATCTTACAACTATAACTTCTCACATGTATTATTAATTATATACAATGTTGTATCTAATTAAATTCTTAAACTAATCAATAATCATCTATCATATAGAAAATTTCAAAGTGATGAGATGAAGCATGCCTAGCAACAAACCTTACAAGGGACAAAAGTCACCTCACATTTGTTGCCATTATCCATGTGGAAAGTGCTAAACGCTTTGGCATGATTATCATTCATAATTTATAAAAATACAAATTGAAGAATGATTGTAAAGGTTGTGATTCCCCAAGGTGCTAACTCATTATAACATATAATGTCCTGATGTATCTAATATATTCTTCGAAATGATGTTGTTTAGGAAAATGGTAACTTGCATAAAGAATTATACCTCATCTTAGCCATTATATGGGTTTGTGGTAGCTCACTAAGATATGGTACCTTTGGTATTGTGTGTTCACTAAGGATTTAGTACCGCTAGTGAGAAAGAAAGAGAACAAGCTCATGATCACAAAGTAAGGCTCATGACAATGCATGATTTAAGGAAACAACCCTTTCTTCTTACTCATGAAAATGCTAATATATATGAATAAGGTAATGAGAGCCTTAACCTTATCTCCTTTATTTTCTCATGTTGTATGTATGTTTTTATATTTTTTTTTAGTGTTCAAAGGTGTGGATATGGTTTAATTTTGCATTGTAGTTCATTATGTGAGAATAATGGTATTGAAAAGGGTCAGGAAATTTGTACAAAATGTTTGTTATGAGGTTACAAAATACATAATGAAAATTTATTTAGATGATTTTTATAATAATATATGTTTTGAATACATATAATATATTTTGGTTGGGTATTTAGTAGGCAAGGTCTTTTCATGAAACATGTTTAGGTTTTGGTTAAAATATTACGAGAGTTTTTCATTTATTATGTTCAAGGTAATTTCAACATTATTAAAGGGTTTTCCATTGTTACTTTTAAAGATGTTCAAGGCTGCGTGGAAGTAATGTAATATGACTCTTAGTTTCCATATTTTCTTTCATTGTGTATAAAACATTTTAGTCGAGAAGTTTGATTAATTACATTTCTCTATTTTGGTGGGGTTTTCTAATTTGTCAATCTAGATATGACACTTCCTGGATAAGCTAGCTCAATCTTGGAGGAAGTTTGTTTGTCATTAATTAAAGAAATTATTTCACTTAAGGTTAGACCATAGAAACTGTGTCCATGTGAATTTGTCAAAATCTTTAAAACAACAAATTGTTATTGAGGTTGGGGAAAGGATTATACACCAACCAAATCATTGTATCAATAAAAGATTTTTCTTTGAAAGTATCGATTATTGTAATAAGGTTTGTTGTCCTCTTATGGCCGAAGTCCATCAATCCTAATCAAACCACAGGCTTATCGAGAAAATTAGACATTAGTAGATATAGAAGCCCATCAAAGCAGTTGGACTTAGTGAGATGGAAATGCTTCACATCGAATAGGTCCTCTCAAGCTCAACCTTGATTATCTCTCAAACAAAACTAATAAAATAAATCATCTAAACAACATACAAGTTGTTAAAGTTACACCAAATGAAGTGAGCTCTAGTCATTATGGATCCTAAACTCATTCAAACACTCTTAGATGATCAAGATTTCCATTATATCTTCCTAGTCCTTGAGGGGAAAATCTTAGAAAGGAAATAAAAATGCTACCTAGAAATTTGAAGATGTTCAATGATTTTTCTCCACCCATGCAATTCTCGAATCTCCAATCCCTTTAGAGCTCAAAAGGAAATGGTTGGGATAGACAAAGGTGACAATGGAGACAATGGACAAGGACTCAACTTGCACCATCCCTTCACATTTGAATTTTTCAAGGAATGTTAGGGGCCTTCCTCAGTCATGCAAAAATGGACAATAAGATAACTATGAGATCATGTTCAAAGCCAAGATTTAATTTCTATAAGAGGTTAACATAATTGATATTCTATTAAGAACCGGTCTTGATTTTATTTGGGCCAAAGCCAACACCTTTTCCACATCACAAAAAATGAAAGTAAAAATGTAAATGTGCTTCTCTCACCCAATCCATTGCATGTGTTTTTGAGTGGGTTACAAATCCCTCATAAAGACTTGTATGTATTAAACTTAACCCACGTGCCATACTTTAAGGGTGACCAAGACCCATGCCTCAAATAACACTATGGAGGATGCAATGGATGATTGATGAGCTTCTTTAAACCAATTAGTTGGTCCATGGAGATTTAAACATGAAGGAATCATCGAAGGATAAGGAATTCCTTATACCTTATTTTTGGTGCTTAAAAGAAACAAAAACATGGTATAGACTATATTTAAGCTTAGGGTTGTATTGTGTTTATTGAATAAATGATTTATTTAACTTGTGAGATACCTAATTGAATTTTAGGAGGAAAAGGATAATGTTTTCAAGTGGCATGAAATAGTTATGCCCATGGACCTGTTATCCCCTAGCCTAGGGATAACTAAGGAGATCACGTCTTGAGGCCCACAAGTCCTATACATGGAGTATCGAGAGCCAGAACACTTGAGCATGTCCCCAGAGGGCCCCTCTTTTCTTCAGTGTAGTCCACATATCGCCAACAACAATATCCATCACACCAGCCTCATCTTGAAGTAGTGGTGAGTATTTCTCCATGAGGTAATGAGTTTGGGTATCATGGTATGCATCACTATGATTTTTGAAGCACTTGAACATGTTGTATTGAATCCTTCTTCATTTCATGACGTTTTCTTGGAAATTATGCTCTTTGCCTCGTTCATACCTAGAAGGGTGACATGGTGCCCTAGTAATTTGATTTTCTTTTAGGATGGTTTTCTACTAGGTGGATCTGTGAAAAGTCATCGTATTTTCCCTCCATAATTACCACTTTCCATCTTTATTCCTTCCATATCCCCTATCCTTGTTTGGGCATTGGGATTGGCTACAATGGGAAGGGTTGTACCTTACCTTGTAGGAAGAAGGGGCTAAAGGCCCAGAGGGTAAAAGTAGATGGCAAGAGTTAAAATCCAATGTTGAAACCTTCGAGATGCTTCGCCCAGGGATCCTCGAGAAAGCAGTGAAAAGCTTCTTAGTAAGAAAATGGGACCCATAAACACTCAAGGTATTGGTTGATGGATAGGAGGTCTCATCACAAGCCGACCTATTATGACCATGGGCATGTAGCAATATGACACTACCACCTATCTGGTCACCAAACCAAGGTAGTGGATCTTGGTGGCATATCCAAGAGAAAGGGGGTCTCATCATGAGACAACCTTCTCATTTCTGTGAAATTTTGTGGATAATGCTGTCACCTTTGTTCATCAAGCCAAGATAGTGGCCCTCAAATATTTCCTTGAAGCACAAGAGCAAAAGATCAAAAGAAATAAAGCTAAGAGTAAAAGGCAATGAATGGGCTAGGAAACAATTGCATTCATGACAAGGTGCAACTCTCCCTCTACAAAGGAACCCACAGGTAAGACTTTACATTTCCCTGTTATCACATGCACCCCATGCCACCTCATACACTTACTTGACTTGGACTAGATCCCACATGGGAAACACCCCAAACCTAAGAGAGGTTATCCCAATAGGACATCATGAGACCTTCTCCAAACCTAAGTTGTCAAATTGCATAATGTCTTTGAGCGTTTATTTGGTTTAAGGGGGGTTTGATGCACATGTTTGGGTAATTTAATTATTGGATGTGATTTACATGCTATGTTTCCTGTGACTTATGAATCTCTGGATGGCGTACTTGTTGTTGTTGTAGGACCTTACCTGGTGGACATGTGCACATGAGGGAATGATTAGATCGGACTTTCATAGGACTCAAATCCCACCAATGGATGCTGAGACCCCAACCAAGGGGTATGATAGGGATTGAAAACTTGCACCAGGAGAAAGAAGGACGTTGCCTTTGGAGGCACCTTGACAGACCTAGACCCAGGGGATCTTGCTTCTCCCACATGGACGTTAGCCCTGGAGGGCCATGGACATCATCATGGATACCCTAGACGTCATCCAAAACTGGTGTTGTCATTTTGGACGACATTTATGAGGCATTGACACATGTGGGCAGGGTTTTAGGCCTTTGGAGGCCCAACGATTCACCTTCCATGCCTAGTGTTCCATAATTGGGGCTCAACGTCACCCTAGAGGGGCATGCCGTCACCCCTTAAGTGATTCTTAGATGCAAATTAATTTTATTTTTTCCATATTTAATTTGTGTAAAAAACTGGCTAGGTCGGCCTAGTAATTATGAATTGAAATTAATTTTAGGTTAAATTTTGTATAAATAAGTAGAAAGTGACATTCATTTTCATCATAACTTGTCATTGGAAGACAAGAGGTCTGAAATTTGCGCCCTGTTTTGGTTGTTGGCTGAAATTGTGAGGCTCCACTCTTGTTTAAGGCTCATCTTTTCAACTTGGATCAATTTTTGAAGTTTTATGGTGATCTTGCATGGTATACTCATGATTATTCTTGGTGCAAGTATGTGAAATATGTATTTTTTCATCAATTGAATGGTTTATTGTATGGTTTTATTTTCTCATACAATATTATTAAATTGCATGGTGTATTTAATGTTTGAAGTAAGAAACTTAAGTTGCTACTTTCTTACTTTTTATTTGCCAAACTTTTCACTAAATTGATCTAGTAACTAGTGAAACCCTAGATCCCTAAATTGCTAGCACTCTAAGGGTTTGCATTTGTTTATTGTTGCATAAGTTCTACTCCATAAAAAGGATAAGGAGGGAAAGGAACTAGGTCCTAGAAGTGTCTACACCTTAGCACTTTTTCTCTTAAGGTCAAAATATAGGAGGACTTAAGTTTCTACTCCTCCTAGAATTTTTCCCTCTTAGAATTTTGTGTATCATCATTAATTAACAATCTTAGAAGAAGCCACCATCTTTCACTCCATTACCCTAGAAAGGCACTAGTCATCCTCCATTGACCCTTGAAAAGAATCATTAACTTTTAAGCTCAATTTCCTACTTGATACTATACTAACCTTAACTAACTTTCTAACCTAACATAAGAAATATTAACAACCAAGTTGTTGTTGTCATAATCACTGCTACAACTATCATTTCACAACTTATATCGGCCTACTAACCATATAAGTCATCCCATAATTTGTATAAGGCAAGATACTATCAATAAGTGTTAAAGTGTGTGTTTAATTGCCTTCATGAAGTACATTTCTGAAGCTTAATTATTGTTGTCATTACTCTGATTTGCTGCTATTACATTTAACTTTGACAACCCGTTTAAATCCAATTGTTGGTTGATATATTTAGAGAACTCACATAAGAAAAAGTATTATCATTTGATGCTTTTAATACTTGTTCACATTGTCTACATAAGCAAGTTCTTATTGATATAAATTGCATCTATATCATTTACTTATTGCTATAATCTATTTGTCATTCGTTGCATACATAGACTGCCAACATATATTTGCAAGTTTACTGTCTTGTTGAAGCATCATTATCATTTGTTACTTGCTATAATGTTTACTATTGTCTTGGTTAAGGGCAGATGCACTTTATTCTCCTTTGCTTCATCCAACAAGACTTGAACCTAATTTGAGTGACCTAGAGAGAGAGGGGTAGTTTACCTTGTCCTCTTTCCTTCCTCAAAACCCCTAGGTCTTGGGACGTCTCCCTTGGAGTAGGTATTTTACTTCTCCTAAATAGAAAGGGGTACCTTCTTGTGGTGAAAGTGACAGGATTACCCCCATGTTACGCCAATCTCGGCCTACTTGCATTTAGGCTTTGGGAAAGTACAGATTGTGTGATAATATTTTTGGCACCGTTGTCGAGGAACATCGAGTCAATTTTCCTCGTATGACACTTTTTCGGTAAGCCTTTTTCCCAAAGCCTTATTTCATGAATCTTACCTGGCGACTCTGCTGAGGGTGATTCCCTCTTTTCCCTATGATGACCCCTAGAAGGATTATCTGGCGACTCCACTAATAACAAAGCCAATCATGGCTTTTCAATGGGACCCAAGTAATTTTAAACCCTTGGATATGAGCGAAATTTCAGGTTACCCTCGAAAAATGCCTCCAAGGTATGAAAACCGGCTCCCTAGATTCATTGGTAATGATGGGGTTAGGGCCGAAGATCACATGGATAATTTTTGGGCTTTATTGCAACTCCACCCTATCAGTGATGATGCTGAAGATTTGGCAATGAAACTTTTCTCTACTGCTCTTCATGGAAATTCTAGGAAATGGTATGATGATCTCCCTGATGCTAGCATCACATATATGGACCAGTTAGAAGAAACCTTTATCGATAAATGGGGTATTAAATTAGAAGATACCCACATGCTAATAAAAAGACTCGAATACATGAAACAAACTAAGAACGAGATTGTCAAGGAATTCCATACCAGGTTTGAGAATTTTCTACAACCAATTCGTAGAAGCCATCATCCTGACGACAAGTACCTTGTTTACCTCTATACCAATGCACTCTTAGTGCAATTAGGATTTCTCCTTAGTGAAAAAGGGCCAAGAACAATCCAAGAAGCTTATCGCATGGCTATAAAAATTGAGAAAAATATCTCCTTGTTCAAGGGAGAACACCTCTTTACTCCATAAATCAAAGTTGATGACCCCAAAGATACCCAAATACTCTTAGTCTAGAGAGATTAGCTTCCCTTGAGATATTTGTTAGTAAATTCCAGGAAATATGGGAATACGTCATCGACCAACAAGAGGTTGAGGAGAGGGATCCTAATGAAGGTTACCAATCCCATGAGAAAGAGCAAGAATTTACTCATGCTTCTACTGAGGATAACGAGGACCTGGTTGAAGAGTGAGAGCCTGAAGATATCAAACATGATGATGAAGTATTAATGTGTGCTCCTCCCTCTGATGAAGCCATTCAGAATCCTATTCCTCCTGCACAAAAAGAAAAGGATGAGGTTAGTCACTTTCCTTTCCAGGTTTTGATGATACCCTATTCTATGATTCAAAAGGTGAAGAAGAAAGGGAATCCTTGGATGAGCTAGACCCCCCGTATTATGAAGCTGAAGATGTATGGGAAATTCATGAGAACGAGGCACTGATGCTTGCTTTTCCATTTGATGAAGTCATCCAAGTCTTCGACACTCTTGCACAGGAAGAAATGAATACGGTAATTTGTCTCCCTTTTCAATTTTTTGAAGATGCTTTGTTTTGTGATTTGGAAAGTGAAGAAGTGTTAAAGGAGCCCTTGGATGTTTTAATCCCTTCATATTATGATAAAGGTAATTCCATGGTTGATAATATTGATGAGTTCATACATGTTGGGAAATGTAAATGGGATGTGATTGGGTATGGTGGGGATCCCATTTACGACATTGAGGGTCATTTCCAAATGTTGCCTTTACAACTATCATACGAGGTTACTACTAATTTTGACATTTGGAAACAAGGAGATGATGTAGCTGAAAATGTTTTCCAAGCACCCAAGGGTGACCTAGTTCTATGTTCTCTGGATGATTTTCGATCATACCTTGAGTATTTTGATGAGTATTCATTTGAGCACTTGGATTTATTCTATGAAGAAGATTATCAACCACCGTTGTGCTCAGATCTTGATAAGGGTTAGGACGTTGCTTTCCTGAAGTAGGATACTTGTGACAAGGTTGTCCAACTCCCTCTGATTAGTTTACCTCGTTATGTCACTAAGGATACAGTTGGGGAAAATGTTTCTTGTCTCAATTTTTCTCTAGGGAGAATCTTTCTATTGTAATTTAAGGGTAGGTTGAATACCTTAAGAAGAAGTTTATTATCTCAATCTTTCATCTTTCCCTTAAGAAATTGTCAGTCATCCTCTAGATTCTTGTTCGTCCCTTCTCAGACTTTGGGGATTGATGATGTCCAAGGTAGTCAACCTTCAAGCTATTTGAGTCAATATTTTGAGCCTTTGATATTTCACGATCCCTTTCTGAGATGGATTGAGCACTTCCCTAGAAGTGTAACTTGGTATAATTTTGTCCCTCCCTCCCACCTGCATGAACTAGACTTTAGGATTTCCTATGATATGATACATTCTCTAACTCATGTTATTTCTGTGCTTAACTTGTCATTGTTTTGGTTTATGATGAAGCATAGACACAAGTATTATGAGACATTACTAGGATGGTTTCACTGGTTATATGACTACACCTAACATTCATCCACCAGGTAAGTAGAAGTAGGTAGGCATTTGCATCCATTGTACATACCATTGCATATCATTCTAGCATAGTTGTAGTTGCAATTTTCATATTGTCTTGTTTCATTATGTATATATGTATGCTCATAATCATATGTTAGACTAGAGATGATTTTATCATATATGGACGATGGGGTGATAGCACCACCCCAGGGATTAATGATATCTTTTTTTGAGATTTAGCATGCACATGTCATACTAGAGATGTTGAGGTTCTCATGCACTCTACGGTGAGCACATGTCCCCGAGTTGGAGCTAGATGTTATCCCCTATCCTAGGGATAACTAAGGAGATCATGTCTCGAGGCCCACGGGTCCTAGATATGGAGTACTGAGAGCCAGGTGACTTGAGCATGGCCCCAAAGGTCCCCTCTTTTCTTCAATGCAGTACACATATTGCCAACAATAATATCCATCACACCATCCTGGTCCTGATGTAGCGGTGAGTCTTGCTCCATGAGGTAATGAGTCAGGTTATCATGGTATGTATCACTCTGATTTTTGAACCACTTGAACATGTTGTGTTGAATCCTTCTTCATTTCATGATGTTTGCTTGAAAATTATGCTCTTTTCCTCGTTCATACCTGGAAGGGTGACATGATGCCCTAGTAAGTTGGTTTTTCTTTAGGATGGGTTTTTATTGGGTGGATTTGTGAAAAGTCATCGTTTGTTCCCGCCATACTTAAAACTTTCCATATTTATTCCTTCCATCTCCCCTATCCTTGTTTGGGCATTGGGACTGGCTACACTAGGAAGGGTTGTACCTTACCTTGTGGGAAGAAGGGGATAAAGGCCTAGAGGGTAAAAGTAGTCGGAAAGAGTTAAAAGCCAATGTTGAAACCTTCGAGATGCTTCTCCTAGGGACCCCCGAGAAAACAACAAAAAATATTTGGAGTAAGAAAAGGGGACCCATAAACACTCAAGGTACTAGCTGATGGATAGGAGGTCTCATCACGAGCTGACCTATTATGACCATGGGCATGTAGCAGTATGACACTACCACCCATATGGTCACCAAAACAGGGTAGTGGCTCTTGGTGGCATAGCCAAGAGAAAGGGGGTCTCATCACGTGCCAACTTCTCATTTTCGTGAAATTTTGTGGATAACGCTATCACCTATGGTCATCAAGCAAGGACAATGGCCCTCAACTATTTCCTTGAAGCACACGAGCAAAATATAAATATAAATAAAGCTAAGAGTAAAAGGAAATGAATGGGCTAGTAAACAATTGCGTTCATGACAAGGTGAAACTCTCCCTCTACAAAGGAACCCACAAGTAATACTTTACATTTCCCTGCTATCACATGCACCCCATGCCCAAATATTTACCCCATGCCACCTCATACACTTACATGACTTGGACTAGATCCCACCTGGGAAACACCCAAACTTAAGAGAGGTTAGCCCAATAGGACATCGTGATACCTTCTCCATCCCTAACTTGTCAAATTGCATAACATCTTTGAGCATTTGTTTAGGTGATTTGATGCACATGTTTGGGTAATTTAATTATTGGATGTGATTTACGTGCTATAATCCATGTGACTTATGAACCCCTGGAGGGCGTACTTGTTTTTGGACTTTACCCGGTGGATAGGTGCACATGAGGGAATGATTAGATCAAACCTTCACAATGCTCAAATCCCACCAATGGATGCTGAGACCCAAGCCAAGGGGTATGACATGGATTGAAAACTTGCATCAAGAGAAAGAAGGACGTTTCCTTTGGAGGCACCTTGGCAGACCTAGACCCATGGGATATTTCTTCTCCCACATGGACGTTAGCCCTTGAGAGCCCTGGACGTCATCATGGATACCCTAGACGTCATCCAAAATTGGTGTTGTCATTTTGGACGACATTTATGAGGCATTGGCACATGTGGCCAGGGTTTCAAGCCTTTGGAGGCCCAACGTTTCACCTTCTCTACCTAGTGTTCCATACTTGGGGTTCAATGTCACCCTAGAGGGGCATGGAGTCACCCCTAAAATGATTCTTAGATGAAAATTAATTTTACTTTGTCCAAATTTAATTTGTGTAAAAAATTGGCCAGGTCGGCCCAATAATTATGAACTGAAATTAATTTTAGGTTAATTTTGTATAAATAAGCAAAAAGTGACAATCATTTTCATCATAACTTGTCATTGGAATACAAGAGGTATGAAATTTGTGCCCTATTAGGGTTATGTTGAGGGGTCCTAAATCCCTTTAACTCAACAGCAGGAACCAAACCCGCCACCGAGGCCCGATTAGACTCTGCAGCGTTTGATAGTAGAATGGTTCTCCAGATCTGTCGATCCACCCAAATAATCGATGGGCTTTACGTAGTGATTGACATGATATCTTCTTATGAAAATTCCTCCTTCAGTTTAAACGTTCTATTTTGTATTTTCTTTTATTAGGTGGGTTTTCTAGAAGATATGTGCTAGTATAAACCAATTGGGTAAAGGGGAAATCTTAACTACTAAAGAAGGCTGAGCTTGGGATAACCCTCGTGCTTAAGCATGCAGACAAAGATTTTCATACCTGTGACAAGCCTAGTACTAATACATCCACTTGCTGGTATTTTAATTATTGACTGAGATACAATTATCGAAAGAAAACATACATGCAATAAAATGATGGCAAGAAAAATAGTTTGCTTAGTCCTAACCATTAATCACACATTAACACAACGATTTGATTTCCATCATTAGAGACAAGAACCATAAAAATATTGAATCAACTAACTTATCAATAGATTCAGAAACTCTTACTCATTACAACATCCATTCATGAGATAAAGTCATAAGTAATTCCTCCTTATGATCCAATCACACATGCCTTTGATGTAAAACATAAATTTGTCTCTGGTACTAAACATGACTTCTCAATTAAGGTAGTTCCGAAATAGTTCTTTACAATTCCAAAAATGAGGGTCTTTGCCAAAACCATCGACCCTTTCTAAAAGGTGATCCTCTTGTTTATAACAAATTATTAACTAAAAATAACTATCAAAAGTGCAAGCTGAGTAAAACAAAATATCGCCACATGGCACTTCCATCTCTCTATTTTCTAAGAGTCATCAAATGGTTACACTTAAGTGGATGAATCTTCTCATACTTTGACCATTTGATGAAGAGTTTCTCGCATGTGTTTGCATATGGGAATCTGTGTTGGTCCATTAGGGTCGAAAGGATCTCTTTTATTTCTATTGCCCATGCCCGGTACTTGACTACTTTAACACTTAGCTGCTGTAACACTATTTGAGCCTTGATCGGGTTCTCCATGAACTATTGTACTTAACCTGACACAATGTTTTTCACCTTTTCTATCTCTGTAGTCCACAATGAGTCTTGTTCTGCATGTTGTTTGACTATGTCATGCAAGTCGACAAAGTCCTCGGGTGTGCCAAATTCTGGGAGACTGATGTCTCTCATCCCCCGATTCATCTTGGTCCATCTTCTTTCACAATCGACCCATTTCTCTTGAAAATCCCGCTGAGGTTCTTGGACATCTTCACCCAATATTCGACCGAATTCCTTATACGATCAATGTTGTTGTCCCTTAGCACCCGGATGTCGTGCTCTTCGACGTCTCAACCCTTTTGAACTGCACTGATGTAATCAATTCTTTCCACTGCTTGGTGGGCCTTCTCATACCATCTTTCCATTTATTTTCATGTCGCCAATGCCATAAGGGTGTCTTCTTGGAAGTCGGCTATCCCTGCAGTGAAAAGGTGCCGCTCATTCGTGAATTTGTTGTAGACATCTTGGAATTCGCTTCTCAAAATAGCATGGCCTGTGTGGAGTCCTGATAGTATTTCACCAAATGGCGCAAATGATCCAACTCCTTTAGCACAACAACCATCTCCTCTTCATCTTTCCTTTCTCTATCCAGGGTGGCATCTATGATCCCCATCTCTGCACCGATAAGCTCGAACATCTTGGCATGCTCAATGCTGATAAATTTCTCCTTTGTGGTGATGAGGATCAAATTGTCCAAAGCAAGCCTCATTTTCTTGGTGGTTCTCTTCACGATCGATTTCCTCTTTTAGTCGTAGGCGATTGCTTGTATATCAGCGACCTCATCCACAAGTTCGGAGATTTTTTTTTCTCCCCAAGTAAGAGTGTTTCCCAGGCTCCTGACGGTGTATATCTCTTCAAGACTGGGTTTTTGAACCTCTTATGTATGTCCCGATGGATCGACCTCTGGTTGTTGATCATCGGGTTGTAAAGTACTGGCCAAAACCGAGGAATTAGAGGCAAGTTCAATACTTAGTTGGTAATCAGTTGTTGAGAGGCTAATTTTCTGTTGTGGAATTTATTTTCCTTGTTCGCTCGATCCTAGCTCATCCCTCGAGCTGTCCATTGGGGTTCCTAGTATGTCAAGTGGCTCAGCGTCCAAGGCACTTTCTACCTCATGCTCTTTCTACAGACGACTCTGAATTGGAGCATCGGGACCCGAGGTGGATGCTTTCTCAGGTTCTTTCTCCTCTGTGATTTGCACCGGAGTGACCGAGGACACCTATGAACTCTCCTCATCATCGTAGATGGTAAATAAATCGAACAAGGGATTTGGTATACTTGTCCTTCCTGATGTCCAAGCTATCTTAGGTCGAGACGAAGCTTCCTTTGGTGATGAAGCTTCAGGGTTTTCTGACACGGTGGTTTCATCAATCTATATTAGCTCTGGGCCACTTGGTTCTCCTTGGCTTTTGACTGGGTCATCGACTGAGATCCTCATCATTTCTATCAAGTTAGGATCATTTTGCAACTGATCAATGATCCTCTGCACCCCTTGTATTAAGAGTAATTCCCTTCTCTGTGCCTCTGTTGTGTCTGCTGCTCTGGTTTCTTCCTAGGCTCCGAGGGCTTCTTGAGATGACTGCTCTATCATTTCTACCTGATTGTCCACGCTCATGGCCTTGAATCTGGTCATGTTTGGGTTGGCCATCATATGCACCACCTCGTCCCAGTCCTGGGAGCTCTCTGTGAAAATTTCATCCTAAAACTTATAATGAGCATATGACCAGCAGGATGATACTTGTGAAGCATGCTGGAGGACCAGGCCTTTAGGGTCGTGCTTGCGGAATCGGCCCATCGGGAACCTGAATTCAAGTTGGCTCAACCCTTCCAGTTTGGCTTGAGTAATATCTTTCATGAGATAAAACCCTATATGAAACCTATAGGGTATGATATGCCGTTTCTTGTCTTTGACCAATGTAGCATTATAGCCCTACAGGATGGTCTGATAACAAATTTCTCCCACAACGAGCCGATATGGGAAATGAGAGGGTAGGAGATGTGGTGCTCCGGTGGCTCTGAACACTTTGATGTAGGTTGAGTGTTCATCTAAATACCAATGGTCTACCTTTGCTATCATTTTCTTGGTTGTCATAGATAGTCTTGGGCATTCCTTCTTAAAAATAATAAAACAAATGCGAGCGATGAATTCATCGCAGATGAGTGCATAAGACTTTTTGTACCTATTCTCCCATAGTATGCTGAAGTAGACGTGGCTCGAGAGCTCCACAACATGCCAACTTAGATTCATGCTAGTGAAGACGTTCCTTGCACACATGACATCGAGCAGGTACGAGGACATGTAGAAAGTTGGTGCCTATCCTTCCTTCGACGTCTAAGCCTGTTGTATACAAATGCTTAATTGTTTTGAGATTATCTCTCCCCAGTTGAAGCTGCTCCCGATCATTGCAACTGTGTACACCAAAGGCATCCATGCTTCTGAAAACTTGGAGCAATCCTTTTCTCCATATAACCGATAGATGAGATCCATCAAATAGATGTATGGCTCCCTTAGATTAATCGTTCCATACCAGCCATTTCTTCGGTTAGTGAGCTTCTTGTCCTACTTCCACCATGAGGCCATCAACCAGCTGGTGTCATGGAACTCATGGAACTTTACCACGAAGTCCGTGTTGAGCCGCTCCTTTGGGTCCCTAAGCTTATAGTACTTCTATACTCATGTCAGGAGGAAAAATCTGATGCATTCACCATTCTCATTGTTGATCAATCATTTCTTCCCGTCCGTGTGGTTGATGAGGCATTTCAAATCCTCCATGCATGGGAAAACCATGGTTCTACTTGCCACCATATGTAAATACGACCGTCGGATGTTCGAGAACACCTGGTCATCGAGCGTCCTTACGTCCAGATCGTTGTGTGGGATATATTTTGGGTATTCTTCTTGTCTGATCCTGTTAAAGAGATCCCCCCACTATGGGAGCATTAATTTTGACCCAGTACTTGCTTCAGTATCACCGAAGGCCGGAGGCTGGGAAAAATCTTTCTTTGTCGAGGTTTTGATGGCAAGCTTTGCCTTGGGAGTGTACTCCAACTACCTTGCGGTCCTCGGAGAAGAGCCTTTTCCTGTTTCAACTTATTTTAGCTTGGGTGCCCTTGGCGAGCGTCTGGTGGTTGGCTTTCTTGATGACATTTTTTCTGGAACTAGAGAAGAGTTTAGATATTGTGCAATAAAATTAGGTGCGCATATATAAATTATAATGAATGAATTGAAAAACTTGGATACATACCTCTAAATCTTGCTAAACCTGGTTTTGATAATCAAAAGGGTTAGTACAGTCTCGAGTTGCTCACTTTGCTCCTTTAGACACTCTGGAATTCAACTTATTGTTCTAGATATTTAAACAGGGATGACCTTACTGTGTCACATCGTCCATTCAATTCGGGTTATGAGTGAAATTTCAATAAATCTGTTGCTAGATCTTCATAGATGTTTAAACTTAAATTCATCGTGGGTTGACAGCGGAGGCGCGAGTGTTAATGTGGTTTATCGGCTATTTCAAAATACTATTTTCTGATTGGTGCATAGGCTAGAAACTAATGTGGGATCAGGCATTAACTAGTTCCTTAAATGTCCAAAAGCCAATCGTATCTAATGTCGCAAACGACCCATCGTTTCTCTCTTTCAGTTGGTGGATCGGGGGTTAGGATTGTGTTTTGAACATTTTCATTGATATCCTCCTGCAAATTCTCTGATGCCGATCGATCTTGCCGTACAGAGATGACATGGAAAAGCTAACTAGGAGGTGTGACTAGGACCTAGGGAACCAAACTGACTTGGGGAAAAACTAGATCGTACGACTCTCTTACATGGTAAAGACACGTGGAATTCGAGACCAATGACTTTAATTAGTCATGCTAATCGGAGTCGGGGTTTTCTTTAAGCCATAATTTCTACAACCCAATCCTATCTTGTTGACGTCGAAAAGTGTCAAGGATCGATGATCAACGATAAACCTACCGAAGTGGTTTTGGATCGACTCCCTCGAAAAAGTCCCGATGCCGAAGACGCATCGGGGATCGATGATCAGAGATAACTTTATCGCAGTTGAAATGATTGTTGTGATTTTTTTGGATTCCCCCAATCTTGATAAAGCGCATTGGGCATCAGCTATCGACGATTTCTTTACGTCCTTTTTTACCGTCTATCCTTATCGTATTTTGCAAATGCCGAAGGGGATCGACTATCTCTCAAACCTTTATGCGAATAACTTATGCAAACCCAAAACCGCCTTCTGTTGATGATGATGAGAATTGGTGCTTGACGATCGTTGTCTTTGTGTGGTTCCTTTACTTAATTGAATTCTTTTTGATTCCAAACCTGAGCGCGTTAGGTGCGGTGTTTAGCTGCCGATTTTTAATTCGGGTTTTAAGGTATTTTAGACATGCGGTTTCACAAGTTCAAACAAAACTGACTAGGTGATAAGAGACATGGAAACAAACAAAGATAAACCATTTCCCAAAATGAAATCGAGTAAGGCAGTGAAGAAACAAGTGGTACCCAAAAAGTGACAAAATTTGATAAGGTTTTTAGGGTGTGTTGAGTGCTCAACAAATGGTGACTTCCTGGGTGAAAGAAAAATCTCTATTCCTTCCTCGGGCTCATCTAATGCAGAAACTAGTTAAGAACTTAGGTGGTTTTTTATCAGAGCCTCTTCTATCCTTGTGTTTGAAATTCCCTGGTTGGTGAATCCTAGCCTGCTTGTGGGATTTCAACCTTTATTCCACCTTCATTTCCTTTAATCATGTCCCATGCCCTCTTTTGACAAGAGTCAAGTAAAGCATTCACTGGCAGTAGGCCTTTTAGTTATTGTCATTTACTTGCTACAGTGTTTCTCTGCTGCCAATTACCGTCCATAGCCTTGACGGAGTCACCCTGACATCACAGACCTTGCTTTGTTGCCAGCGCGTGTCCATAGCCCCGACGGAGTTATCTGCATACTCTCTCCTACTTTGCAGTCATTTTATATAATTGATTTTATTTCGGCAGAATGCCCTGAGCGAGTGGGGGAGGAGGACGTCTGTTATTTGCAAAATGAGATGGTTAAGGTGAATTTTCTCTAGCTCTATCTTGAGGTACATGTGGTCCTTTCCATCTTACCATCTTTCCCCTTAGGTTTTACTAGACCACTAGGCAAACACTTCATCACTTTTCCAAGGTTGTTTATTTGCACAGGTTTGATAAAAAACTCCTTCAAAACAACTGCAATTCTCCCAATGCTTATTGTGTTGTATGTAAGCATGAGTCAGTAACACAGTTCGTTATACCGCATGAACTAAGGCCAACCAATGCCTTGTGGAACACAAGCGCAAAAAAAAAAAAACCATAACAAGAAATCAAAAAATGAAGGACTTCGCAATCAACCTACCTAAAAACAAAATATCATGAAAATACACACACACGCATTTTTTTTTTTTTACAGAAATATTATTTTAGGGCTTGACCATTCACCGGGAGGGCGTCAGGTTCCCCCCTTAGATTTTGCAACTGATACGTGCTTGCTCCAAGTTTCTCGGCTACCTGAAAAGGTTTGAGCCATAGATTCTGAATCTTCGAATGTTTTCCCTTTGGCTCATTCGCTCTGTCCCATTTCAGAACCAAGTCTCCTACTTCAAAATTCTTCTCTTTGGCCTTATGCTTGTCAAACCACCTTTTAACTATCTGCTGATGAGTAATGAACTTTGATTTCTCTTTCTCCCTTTCTTCTTCTAGCATGTGGAGGGTATCAATTCTTTGTTGAACAACCGAGGAGGGTTGTCCTTTAGAGTCCTAAGCAAGCTGAAGAGATGGAAGATATAGTCCATTCGGGAGAATGGCTTCTTGTCAGTATACTAGAAAGTATGGGGAATTCCCTATAGATTCCTTGGGTGTTACTCTATCATCCCATAAGGAATTATGAAGTGAACTCTGCCAATTCCTCTGGTTTTCTGCAACTGATTTCTTTAATATCCTCACTAGGTTCTTATTGGTTGATTCTACCACTCCGTTCCCCTATGGATAGTAGTTTGCATAGTATCTGATTATGATTCCTTTGTCTAGAGAAAACTTTGTTAATAGGGTGGAAGAAAAATAAGCGGCATTATAAAAAACAAGAACAGGATGCATGCCAAACCTTGTGATCAACTATTGTTTTATGAATTGGATCACTACCTTTTCGTTTACATGAGTCAGAGGGACGACCTCCGCCCATTTCGTGAAATAGTCCATGGTAGTCAATCTGTATCTATGTTGTTTTGAAGAATTCAGTGTAATTTCTCCTATGATATCTAACCCCCATTGCTCGAATGTCCTAGATACGACCACAGGTTGGAGTGGGACAACTGCTCTCTTTTCCATCCCCGGGCTTATTTGACAAGTTTTACAGTTCCTAGCGTATGTGTGACCATCCATTAATAGAGTAGGCTAATAATAGTTGGCTCTCAGTATTTTGTGAGAGGTGGTATCCCCTACGAAGTGTTCACCTGCAGGACCATCATGGAGCTCCTTTAGAACCTTATATGTGTCTTCTCATTCGAGACATCTTAAAAGTACCCCATCATAATTAACGCAGAAGAGCACCAAATTTATGAGATGATACTGTGTCGATTTTAGTCTGAGATCTCTCCTTTCCTTAGGGTTTAGGATTTCTGGGCAAGTCCCATGATGCATGAGATAAGATAACTTCCCATACCAAGACTCCTACCCTGGGGAGATGTATGAATCTTCACTACACCATAATGCCAATTCATTCTCCCACCTGGGGTCTTCATTTACTTGGTCTTGGGCTTCAACTTCCAATTTACACAGTCCTTGTCCTTTAACCAGTTTGGTAGGTTTTATATCTAGATAAAACTCTTGGACTACTGCCATCCAATTTCCTCTTCTTTCCCTCATCTCCTATTGAGTGAATAGGGATCAGACTGCAGGATGAGGCACAATGAATTTGGTGTGTTTTTTTAGGATGTAAGATCTGAAATGTTTTACTACCTTGTACACCGCATAAGCCTGTTTGTCTATAGTAGGGTAAATTAGTTCGGTCCCTTGGATATTATTTCTAATAAATGAGATCAGGGCCTCATTGTTTTCATCGTCCTTCTGAGTCAATACTGCAACTAACGATTGGTCGAAGGAAAAAGTGTAGAGGAAAAAATCTTTGCTAAAGTCGGGACTTCGCAACACTGGAGCTTGAGATATTGTAGTCTTAATATTGCTGAAAGAATTTTTTTGTTTATCATCCCACTTAAATTTAACATCTTTGCGGATAATTTTTTGTAAGGGTTTGATAGTTTCAGCAAAATCGGGGGCGAACTTTCTCAAAAAAATGATTTTCCCAAAGAAGGATAGCATAGCCTTTTTGTTGTGGGGTAATGGAAGCTGAGCTATTGCCCTAATTCATTCTAGGTCTATGCAAATTTCCGCTTGATATATAATATGACCTAATAGCTTCCCTTCCTCGACACCAAAGATAGTTTTCTTAGGGTTTAAAGATATACTGTATTTCCTATACCTTTCGAAAATCTGGGTTAGGTGTTGGATGTGATCTTCTCTATTCTTTGAATAGATAGTCATGTCGTCCAAATAAACTACTACACATTTGTTGATTAGTTCTTGAAATGCTATGTCCATGGCCCTTTGGAAGGTTTCCCCTACATTGATTAACCCAAAGGGCACGAATTTATAAGCAAAGGTTCCCCATTTGGTTTGGAATGTAGTTTTTAGTCGGTCTTCCTCTGAAACTAGAACTTGGTTGTAACCTGAAAAACCGTCCAGCAGGGAAAAAAACTCAGAACCAGACATGGTCTACAAGAGTTGCTCCATCGGTGGGACTGGTAATTGTCCTTTTTGGATGCTCTGTTGAGGTTTCTGAAATCGACACATAGGAAGATCTCCCCAGACTTTTTCTTGACTGGAACTAGATTTTCTACCCAGACAAAGTGTCTAACCTGAAAAATGATTTTAGCATCTAGTAATGTTTTTAACTCCTGACACATGAGGGGTTCTAGAGATGGGTGGTACTTCCAGAGCTTATGTTGGAAGGGTTTTACTCCAGGTTTTAATGAGATTGTGTGTTGAATGATACGAGTATTGTAAGTCTTTAGATCTCGATAGGACCATGCGAAAACATCTTGATATTCTATGAAAATTTTGAGATATGCCTTCCTTTCTTCTTTAGATACTGTCTTGACAAGATTTATATTCTTTGGGTTTTTCGAGGTTCCTAGATTAGTAGTCTCGTACATGGGATAGTAACTCCTTGTCTTTGTGTTCGTTCACCGTTTAAATCTTTCCCTTAAGTCAAAGAGGTTCTCTAAATTGGCCACCCCTTTCAGAATCATGTGAAACCTCGGTTTGTCAGTCGATTGATCCGTTCCAGCTTTTTGTACATGGGGATCAATTTCTACTAGTTGTTCCTGAAATATTTCATCGTCAATAGCCAGATCTTTAAAATTTTCCTAATTGGTTAAGAAGTTTATGATCTATTCATCTCCTTCAAAGACCTTCCAATTAGAAATATTGTTGGGCATCGATGGCTTGTAGAGTATCTCCACAGTGAACCGGGAGGCTTCATAGTCTTCTAAAGGGGAAAGCCTTGAGGTAGTGGTGGCCAGGGAATCGACAAGAGTGTTCTTTGTTCTGGGTATCGCTGCAATGTTGAAGGCTTCAAAATGTTCTATTAGTTTGTGCACTTCCTGTTGATAATTCCTCAGGTGGGGAGAGTTGCAGTGTATAGTGTTCCTTACTTGTCTAACGATGATTTTAGAGTCTCCAAAATCCTTTAGTCCTTTAACGTTTAAGTTTGTGGATTACTTTATCCCTTATACTAGAGCTTCATACTCAATGGTGTTGTTTGTGCATTCAAATTCTAGTTTGCAGGACAAGAATTTTTTTTTACCTTTGGGATCAATGAGGATACACCCCACTCTTGATCCCTCTTGTGACTTAGACCCATCAAAGTACAAGGTCCAAACTTGTGAGCGAAAACCATCAGTTTCCTTTTGCCTACCACTTTCCTCCTTTCCTCCTATCTGCCCCGTGGTTTTTAACAGAGGTTATTGATAGAAGAGGATTTCTTCTATCGCTGTCGACAAATTTTCTTGAAAAGTCATTTCAGAGTTTTGAGAAAGAGGGACATTTGATGAGAGAGGTGATAAATTACCGTAATCAGAGTCGCAGGAATAGTTGCCTAGCACGGGGAAATCTAATGAAGAGGGTTCATTGAGGGCTTCTAGGTCAGTGATAGTATGTTTTAGATACCTTTCCCTAACGATCCTAATCATGTTTACATGTCCCTTTAATGGCAACCAAAGATGAGCCCAGTTTGTGCTAAAGTATCCATTCAAATTCTTAGACCAGTCTCGACTAAGTAGCAATCCATAAGCTTCTGGTATATCTACTACAATGATGTCAATTACTTGAATTTTTTTTGGGTGTGTCGCCATTCTGATCATGACATCCTTGAGTTCTCCCATAACTTTCACCTGGGTTCTATCTAGTTGTATCACACGTTTATCACTTTTGAGAGGGATTGCATTTAATTTCTTGCAGATAAATAATGGCATAACATTAGAGGATTCCCCTCAGTCAACCAAACAATTATGGATGTTTCTATTGAAGACTTCAAATGTCAAGATGAATGGTGGGACATAAGGCTTTCCTTTCTTATCTTCAGAGCAAGCGTTCATAGTTGGCTTATTTCTCAGATCTGTGAGGGATGGATTTTCTCCTTGGTCATTGCTTGTTATAGGAGTTTCTACTAACTTCAAAACCTGTAGCAAAAAGTCATTTTGATGGGGGATTCTACACATGTCCATGATCAATATATTTTCCTTCAATATTTTCTAATATTCTACTATGTTGTAGTCTAGCTTGGGCGATTCTCGTGTATGGATGTTTATATGATTTCTTTGGGAGACAACATATTATTTCGCATGATCGAACACTTGTTTTCCTCTCTAAGTGTGGGCAATGGTAAGGTCATTTGAGACCGGATGACCCCTACTTCACGTTTGCACAGCCAAGACCTCTGCGGGTGGTTCTTGAACCTCAAATAGATCATCATAAGGCATCGGTAGGTCATGGTCCCATAGCAACATGGTTGTTTCTTCCAGTGGGTCAACTTCTTCTTGATCAACAATATTCATAACTGAGCCGCTTGATTGTTTGGTAAGGGAAACCTCATCTAGAAACTGATTGTCCATCAAATTCATGGCATGCACCCATTGTGGGCAGTCTCTTTCAAAAAAATTCTCTTGGTGATAGGTACATAAAGAGTCGGACGCCACATTTCCCAGGTCGATGTTCAAGTTGGATGGGGGAGGTTCAATTGTTTTGAATGATGGATTTATTTTAAAAAAGGGTTTATAGGGCCTTTGACCTTGGTTTCCTTCCCCTGCACTTATTTTCATGTCTATGATTTCGTTTAACAACTTATTTATCATTCGTTGTAGGTATTCTATGTCTTCACTTTCTTTTTCGGGACCTTGTTCTGTTTGTTTATCTGGGGGTTTGGTCAACAAGAGTCCTCTCTTGGGTGGAGGTTGAGCTTCCTTCTTGACTAATGAGACCCGACATTCTTTACATCCCTTCATTTGGAATTATATTGTTTTGGCTTCCTCGAAATTCTGAACTAGGGTTGTTTTGGCAGCCCTTTTTAGAAACATGGAAATGGAAGCAAGGAGAGCATTAGTGTATACTTCGATTTGCAACTCCTGAGTGGGTTTAGCTTCAGGTTGAAATTTGTTTAGGATAGTGGTGAATTGTTGATTGAAGTCTTTAACCTTCTCCTTTGAGCTCATGGTGGTGGCAAACAACTCAGCCATCAAATCTCTTGTAGTGGTTTCTTCTGCAAATTTGTCTAAAAAGTCCTTTTGAAACTTCGTCCAACTAGTTATGGGCCCTACATGCAAGTTAAAATACCACGTGGAGGCCGAATTCTCAAAAGTATAGGGGAAAAGTCTGCATACTACGTCTTCATGTTGGACATTCATCAGTCGAATCACTAGTATGAACTTCTTCATGTGATTTTCAAGCAATCCTGAGTTTTCAAGGTCAAATTTAGGGAGTAAGTTTTCTGGATGTCGAGGAAGGTTATGTACTCGTTTAGGGATTTCCAGAGCATCTCTGGCCAAACAAGGTTGATTATTTTGAGGTGGGTTTCCCCTTTCTTCATTATGATCATTGTTATCCTCCATGTCGTATGACTCCGAGGCTGATCGTTATGAGTTAAACCCTTCCTTGTCAGATTCAAAATTGTCAGGCTTAGAGCAGTTACCGGTTGGTGTTTCGGGGATTATATTGAGGGGATGTTCAATCTCGGTGAGAGGGGAATCTATCAGGTCTTCTACTGTGTGAACAAAAACCTGGTCGGGGGTGTCGACCACTGGTATGCTTACTTGTTTTCTACAAGGAAGTAACAGAGCTAAGGGTAGTGCTCCAATTTGTCAGGCGTAAGCTCTTGTGATTCTTCTGAACTGGTCAACTCCTCGCGGGGAAGAGCGTAAGGTATTTGAAGGAATAAATGTTCTTCCTCTTGCTGGGGTGAGTTACTCATTTCAAGAGTACTCAGTGTGTGTGGGTTGTCTTGAGAATGACTAGCCATGCATATGCGATGTTTTGAATCTACAGGCTATGTGAAATATTATATTAGAAATATTTCCAACCATTCATTCATCATGCCCTCCTTCTAGCACCAATTCTGTTGAGGGGTCCTAAATCCCTTTAACTCAACAACAGGAACCAAACCCGCCACCGAGGCCCAATTAGACTCTGCAACATTTGATAGTGGAATGGTTCTCCAGATCTGTCGATCCAGCCAAATAATCGATGGGCTTTACGTAGTGATTGACAAGATATCTTCTTATGAAAATTCCCCCTTCAGTTTAAACATTCTCTTTTGTATTTTCATTTATTAGGTGGGTCTGCTAAAAGATATGTGCTAGTATAAACCAGCTGGGTAAAGGGGAAATCTTAACTACCGAAGAAGGCTAAGGTTGGGATAACCCTCATGCTCCAGCATGCAGACAAAGATTTTCATACCCGTGACAAGCCTAGTACTAATACGTCCACTTGATGGTATTTTAATTATTGACTGAGCTACAATTATTGAAAGAAAACATACATTCAATAAAATGATGGCAAGAAAAATAGTTTCCTTAGCTATAACGATTAATCACACATTAACACAATGATTTTCTTTCCATCATCAGAGACAAGAACCATAAAAATATTGAATCAACTAACTTATCAATAGATTTAGAAACTCTTACTCATTACATCATCCATTCATGAGATAAAGTCAGAAGTAATTCCTCCTTATGATCCAATCACACACGCCTTTGATATAAAACATAAATTTGTCTCCGATCCTAAACATGACTTCTCAATTAAGGTAGTTACGAAATAGTTCTTTACAATTCCAAAAATGAGGGTCTTTTCCAAAACCATCTACCCTTTCTAAAAGGTCGATTCTCTTATTTATAACAAATTATTAACTAAAAATAACTATCAAAAGTGCAAGCTAAATAAAACAAAATATCGCCACATGGCGCTTCCATCTCTCTGTTTTCTAAGAGTCGTCAAATGGTTTCATTTAAGTGGACGACTCTTCTCATACTCTGACCATTTGATGAAGAGTTCCTCGCATGTGTTGGCATACGAGAATTTGTGTTGGTCCATCGGGGCCAAAAGGATCTCCTTTATTTCTACTAGTCGTGCCCGATACTTGACTACTTTAAAACTTAACAGCTGTAACACTGTCCGAGCCTTTGATCGGGTGCTCCATGAACCGATGTACTTGACCTGGCTCCATGTTTTCCACCTTTTCTATCTCTGCAGTCCACAATGAGTCTTGTTCTGCATGTTGTTTGACTATGTCATGTAAGTCGACAAAGTCCTTGGGTGTGATGAATTCTGGGAGACCGATGTCTCTCATCCCCCGATTGATCTTGGTCCAACTTCTTTCGTAATCTGCCCATTTCTCTTGAATCTCCCGCTAAGGTTTTTGGGCCATCTTCACCCAGTATTCGGCCGACTTCCTTATACGATCAATGCTGTTGTCCCTTAGCACCTGACTGTCATGCTCTTCGACGTCTCAACCCTTCTGAACTGCGTTGATGTAATCAATTCTTTCCACTGCTTGGTGGGCCTTCTCATACCATCTTTCCATGTCTTTGCATGTCGCTAGCACCATAAGGGTGTATTCTTGGAAGTCGGTTATCCTTGCAGTGAAAAGGTGTCGCTCATTCGTGAATTTGTTGTAGGCATATTGGAATTCACTTCTCAAAAATACCGTGGCCTATGTGGAGTCCTGATAGTATTTCTCCAAATGGTGCAGATTCTCCAAATCCTTTAGCGTAGCGGCCAACTCCTCTTCATATTTCCTTGATCTATCCAGAGTGGCATCTATGATCGCCATCCCTGCACTGATAAGCTCTGACATCTTGGAATGCTCCGTGCTGATCAATTTATCATCTGTGGTGATGAGGATCGAACTGTCCAAAGTAAGCCCCCTTTACTTGGTGGTTCTCTTCACGATGGCTTTCCTCTTTTGGTCATAGGTGATTTCTTGTATATCGATGACCTCATCCATAGGTTCGGGGATTTGTTGTTCTCCCCAAGTAAGAGTGTTTCCCAGGCTCCCGACTATTAAGGTTTCTTCTATTATTAGGTTACTTTCAATTTACTAGATAACAATAGCATAGATAGGATCACTGAGAGAAACACAATCACAAGAGTACACAACATTTATCCTGGGAAACCCTCATGGGGAAGAAAACCTAGCAAAACTTCCTTAATATAGATAGCCAATACAATGCCAAGACAATGAATGAAACAACACTGAAATTCCTCTCCCAAGGATGCGCCTCTCTCTCTCTCTTCCTTCTTCCGGCAACTGGTAACTACAACTTCCTTCAATACTTGTGCACCAGATGAGTGAGATGAGTGTGTGTCTAAATGAGGCATTGGCCTCTCTTATTTATACAATCCGGCAGGTGTGAACATAAGTTAATTTTCACTGGTAGGGATGACTTCTCTTTCTGGGTGGTTAGAACCACCTTTATTTAATCTGGGGGCCGACTTCTCATTCAGCCTATTACAATTAGGGTTTGACCAATCCACAAAAGGGGATTTGGTCAATTACAATGCCCGACATGATCAATCCACAAAAGGGGATTGATCTAATCAATAATAATTATATTTTATCTTTATCCACCAAAGGGGATAAGAATATTCTTTGCAGTTACACAATATTTTACACTCCCTCTTAACAAGAAGGATATTCTTTATCTTTTGACAGGTCACTAGATGTCAACATCAACTAGGTAGCAACATCCACTGGATAACATCATCAACTGGGCAACATCATCAACTGGGTAACATCATCAACTTGATAACATCATCAATTGGATAACATGAGGCATCTATATGATCCACTTGGTCATATGGCATCATGATCACTGACTGACATATCTATAAATCATTAGAAGTTTTGTTCTCTTTATCTTCACATAGAAGATACTCTTTCTTTCTTTCGTCTTCATGCATAAGATACTTCTTTCTTATCTTCACACATAAGATATCTTATCTTCACACAGAAGATGTCTTATCTTCACACATAAGATATTTTATGAATTTTTCCATTCCTTTTATGTTCTCCCTTCTCTTGTAGTCATCTATCTCACCCATCCACTAGGGAGGACTACTACCATAGCTTCACTCCTAGTCATCCCACATGAACTAG
>JZKD02S0682032.1:260873-275167 GCA_000966675.3 Picea glauca | reverse complement strand
ACTGAGAGAAACACAATCACAAGAGTACACAACATTTATCCTGGGAAACCCTCATGGGGAAGAAAACCCAACAAAACTTCCTTAATATAGATAGCTAATACAATGCCAAGACAATAAACCAAACAACACAGAAATTCCTCTCCCAAGGATGCACCTCTCTCTCTCTTCCTTCTTCCGTCAACTGGTAACTGCAGCTTCCTTCAATACTTGCGCACTAGATGAGTGAGTTGAGTGTGTGTCTAAATGAGGCGTTGACCTCTCTTATTTATACAATCTGGCAGGTGTGAACAAAAATGTCTTTTCACTAGCAGGGCCAACTTCTCATTCTGGGTGGTTAGAACCACCTTTATTTAATCTGGGGGTTGACTTCTCATTCAGCCTATTACAATTAGGGTTTGACCAATCCACAAAAGGGGATTTGGTCAATTACAATTCCGGACATGATCAGTCCACAAAATGGGATTGATCTAATCAATAATAATTATATTTTATCTTTATCCACAAAAGGGGATAAGAATATTCTTTGCAGTTACACAATATTTTAACACCAACTGTGTATATCTGTTCAAGATCGGGTTCCTGAACCTCTTCTGTATGTCCCGATGGGTCGGCCTCTAGTTGTTGCTCATCAGGTGGTAAAATACTGGCCAAAACCGAGGAATCAGAGGCAGGTTCGGTACTTGCTTGGTAATTGACTGTTGAGATGTTGATTTCTTGTTGTGGAATTTCTTCTCCTTGTTCACCCGATCCTAGCTCATCCCTCGAGTTGTCCATTGGGGTTCCCGGTATGCCGAGTGGCTCAATGTCCAAGGCACTTTCTACCTCATGCTTTTTCTGTGGACGACTTTGACTTGGAGCATCAGGACCCGTGGTGGATGCTTTCTCATGTCCTTTCTCCTCTATGATTTGCACTGGAGTGACCAGGGACACCTCCGAACTCTCCTCATCATCATAGATGGTAATTAAATCGAGCAAGGGATTTGGTATACTTGTCCTTCCTAATGTCCTTGCTATCTCATTCCAAGCTGAAGCTTCCCTTGGTGATTCGACCTGTGGTGATGGATCTTCAGGGTTTTCTGACCTGGTGGTTTCTTCAATCTGTATCGACTCTGGGCCACTTGGTTCTCCTCGACTTTCGATTGGGTCATCGATCGGGATCCTCGTCATTTCTATCAGGTCGGGGTCATTTTGCAACTGATCGATGATCCTCTGTGCCCCTTGTATTAAGAGTAATCCCCTTTTCCGTGCCTATGTTGTCTCTGCCGCTCTGATTTATTTCGTGGCCCTAAGGGCTTCTTGAGATGACTTCTCTATCATTTCCACCTGCGTCCACTCTCATGGCCTTGAACCTGGTCATGTTTAGGTTGGCCATCCTCTACACCACCTCGTCCCAGTTTTGGGCACTCTTTGTAAAAATTTCTTCCTCAAACTTATCATGAGCATACGACCAACATGATGATACTTGCGAAGCATGTTGGAGGACTAGGCCTTTAGCGTCGTGCTTGCGGAATCAGCCTATCAGGAACCTGAATTTAATGTGGCTCAACCCTTCCAGTTTGGCTTGAGAAATATCTTTCACCAGATAAAACCCTATATGAAACCTATAGGGTATGAAATCCTATTTCTTGTCTTTGACCAATGTGGCGTTATAGCCTTGCAGGATGGTCTGATAACAAATTTCTCCCACAATGAGCCGGCCTGGGACATGAGCGGGTAGGAGATGTGGTGCTTTGGTGGCACCCAAACACTATGATGTAGGTTGAGCGTTCGTCTAAATACCAATGGCCTACCTTTGTTATCATTTTCTTGGCTGCCACAGATAGTCTTGGGAATTCCTTCTTAAAAATAATAAAATAAATGTGAGTGATGAATTCATCGCAGATGAGTGCATAAGAATTTTTGTACCTGTTCTCCCATAATATGCTGATGTAGGCATGGACCGAGAGCTCCGCAACATGCTAGCTTAAATTCATGCCGGTGAAGATATTCCTTGCACACATGACATTGAGTAGGTATTAGGACATGTAGAAAGTTGGTGCCTCTCCTTCCTTCGGCGTCTGAGCCTGCTATACACAAATGCTTAATTGTTTTGAGATTATCACTCCCCAGTTGAAGTTGATCCTGATGATTGCAACTGTGTACGCCAAAGGCATCCATGCTTCTAAAAACTTGGAGCAGTCCTTTTCTCCATATAATCGGTAGATGAGAGCCATCAAATAGATGTATGGATCCCTTAGATTAATCATTCCATACCATCCATTGCCCCAGTTAGTGAACTTCTTGTCCTCCTTCCACCATGAGGCCATCAACTGACGGGTGTCATGGAACTCATAAAACTTTACCACGAAGTTCATGTTGAGCCGCTCCTCTGGGTCCCTAAGCTTATAGTACTTCTGGACTTCTGTCAGGAGGAAAACTCCGACACATCCACCATTCTCATTGTTGATCAAGCATTTCTACCCGTCCATGTGGTCGATGAGCCATTTTAGAACCTCTATGTAGGGGAAAACCGAGGTTCTACTTGCCACCATGTGTAAATACGACCGTCGAATGTTCAGGAACACCTGGTCATCGAGTGTCCTTACGTTTAGATCGTTGTGTGGGATATATTCTGGGTATTCTTCTTAGCTAATCCTGTTAAAGAGATTCCCCAACTGTGGGAGCATTACTTTGGACCCAGTGCTTGCTTCAGTATCACCAAAGGCTGGAGGCTGGGAAAAAGATTTCTTTGTCGAGGTTTTGATGACAGGCACCACCTTGGGAGCATACTCCAATTGCCTTGCCGTCGTCGAAGAAGAGCCTTCACCTATTTCAACTTCTTTTAGCTTGGGCGCCCTTGGCGATCGTCCGGTGGTTAGATTTTTCGGCAACATTTTTCCTGCAACTAGAGCAGAGTTTAGAGATTGTGCAATAAAATCGGGCGCACATATATAAATTATAACCAATGAATTGATAGACTTGGATACATACCCCTGAAGCTTGTTAAACCCGATTTTGATAATCAAAAGGGTCAGTACAGTCTTGAGTTGCTCACTTTGCTCCTTCGGACACTCTGGAATTCAACTTACGCGCATAATGAATTTGTTCAAAACGGTTCTAGAGATTTAAACAGGGATGACCTTACCGTGTCGCATCAACCATTCAATTCGGGTTATGAGTGAAATTTCAACAAATATTCCACCAGATCTTCAGAGATGTTTAAACTTAAATTCATCGTGGGTTGATGGCGGAGGCGCAGGTGTTAATGTGGTCTATCGATGATTTCAAAATACTGTTGTCTAATCGATGCATAGGGTAGCAACTAATACGGGATTGAGCATTAAATAGTTCCTTAAATGTCCAAAATATGATCATAGCTAATGCCGCAAACGTCCCATCTTTCCGCTCTTTCAGTTGGTGGATCTGGGGTCAGGATTGTGTTTTGAACATTTTCATTGATATCCTCCTGCAAAAGCTCCGACACCGATCGATCTTTCCATACAAAGATGACGTGGCAAAGATGACCAGGAGGCGTGACTAGGACCTAGGGAACCAAACTAACTCGGGAGAAAACTAGATCGTATGACCCTCTTACATGGTAAAGGCATGTGGCATTCAAGACCAATGACTTTAATTGCTCATGTTAATCATAGTCAGGGTTTTCTTTAAGCCATACGTTCTACAACCCAATCCTATCTTGATGATGCTGAAAAGTGTCAAGGATCGACGATTGGCGATAAACATACCCAAGTGCTCTCGAATCGACTCCCTTGAAAAAGTCACGATGCCGAAGACGCATCAGGGATTGACGATCGAAGATAAATTTATCACGGTCGAAATGATTGTTGTGATTTTTATGGATTTCCCCGATCCCGATAAAGAACATCGGGCATCGATTATCGACGATTTCTTTACGTCCTTTGTTAACGTCTATCCTTCTTGTATTTTTTTGATGCCGAAGGGGATCGTCTATCTCTCGAACCTTTATGCAAATAACTTATGCAAACCCAAAACTGCCTTCTATTGATGCCAATGAGAATCGGTGCTTAGCGACTGTTGTCTTTGTGTGGTTCCTTTACTTACTTGAATTATTTTCGATGTCGAACTTGAGCCCATTAGGTACGGTGTTTAGCTGCCGGTTTTTTATTTGGGTGTTAAGGTCTTTTAGACATGCAGTTTCACAAGTTCAAACAAAACTGACTAGGTGATAAGAGACATGGAAAAAAACAAAGATAAACCATTTCCCAAAATGAAATCGAGTGAGACAGTGAAGAAAAAAGTGGTACCCAAAAAGTGAAAAAATTTGATAAGGCTTTTAGGGTGTGTTGAGTGCTCAACAGGTTATTGGCTGAAATTGTGAGGCACCACTCTTGTTTAACGCTCATCTTTGCAACTTGGATCAATTTTTGAAGTTTTATGGTGATCTTGCATGGTATACTCATGATTATTCTTGGTGCAAGTAAGTAAAATCTACATTTTGTCATCAAATGAATTGTTTATTGTATGGTTTTATTTGCTCATACAAGATTATGAAATTGCATTGTGTATTTAATGCTTGAAGTAAGGAACTTAAGTTGCTACTTTCTTACTTTTTATATGCCAATATTTTCACTAAATTGATCTAGTAACTAGTGAAACCCTAGAGCCCTAAATTGCTATCACTCTAAGGGTTTTCATTTGGTTATTGTTGCATAAGTTCTAGTCCATAAAAAGGCTAAGGAGAGCAAGGCACTAGGGCCTAGAAGTGCCTACACCTTAGCACTTTGTCTCTTAAGGTCAAAATCTAGGAGGATTTAAGTTGCTACTTCTCCTAGACTTTTTCCCTCTTAGAATTTTGTGTATCATCATTAATTAGTAGCCTTAGAAGAAGCCACCATCTTTGACTCCATTACCTTAGAAAGGAACTAGTCATCCTCCTTTGACCCTTAACAAGGATCATAAACTTTTAAGCTCAATTCCCTACTTGATACTCTACTAACCTTAACTAACTTGCTAACATAACCTAGAAATATTAACAACCAAGTTGTTGTTGTCATAATCATTGCTACAACTATCATTTTGTGGCTCATATCAACCTACTAACCATCTAAGTCATCCCATAATTTGTATAAGGCAAGACACTATCACTAAGTGTTAAAGTGTGTGTTTAATTTCCTTCATGAAGTACATTTCTGAAGCTTAATCACCGTTGTCATTAATCTGATTTGTTGCTGTTGCATTTAACTTTGACAGCCTGTTTAAATCCAATTGCTGGTTGATATATTTAGAGAACTCACATAAGACAAAGTATTATCATTTGATGCTTTTAATGCTTGTTCACAATGTCTACATAAGCGAGTTCTTGTTGATATAAAATGAAGTCGCATCATTTACTTATTGCTATCATCTATTTGTCATTCACTGCATACATAGACTGCTAGCATATATTTGCAAGTTTACTGTCTTGTTGAAGCATCATTATCATGTGTTACTTGCTATAACGTTTACTGTTGTCTTGGTTAAGGGAAGGTGCACTTTATTCTCCTTTGCTTCATCGAACAAGACTTACACCTGATTTGAGTGACCTAGAGAGAGAGAGAGGGGTAGTTTACCTTGTCCTTTTCCCTTCCTCAAAACCCGTAGGTCTTGGGATGTCTCCCTTGGATTAGGTCTTTTCCTTCTCCTAAATAGAAAGGGGTACCTTGTTGTGGTGACATTGACAAGATTACCCCCATGTTACGCCAATCTCGACCCACTTTCCTTTAGGATTTTTGCAAGTACAGATTGTGCGATAACATTTTTTCCCAAAGCCTAAAGGCAAGTAGGCCTTGATTGACGTAACAAGACCAAAACACGACCACTCTTAATTGTCAAAGCTCAAGGCCTATCTAGATTCCAATAATGACCACTTTGTATGTCACTTTGTTTGACCATGAGTTGATATTCTTTGAGATAGTATGATAAGATTATTAAACATGCAATTTCTGGTCCCATTACCTTCTCAAGTGTTGTACTTATTTGTTTGTCATGTTTCTTGATCTTTTTCTAATTTTATGATTGAGTTCTTGCTACCGATATTTATTTGTTATGAATGATAAATTGGTGAGGCAGTGGAATAACACCTCAACCATTTTCATTGGATTTTAGCAACATTTAAATAAACTTAAATGAGACATATATTCAAGAGCAGTGATGTAAATAAAATGACCTCTTTAGTGCAAGGAGATATAAGGATGATAGATTGGTAAGGCAGTGAAATAACACCTCAACCACAACTATTTTCATTGGATTTTGGAAACATTTAAATAAAATCAGACCAAACATATATTCAAGAGCAACGATATAAATGAAATGACCTCTTTAATACAAGGATATTTCGACTTTGTAGTTTTAATAAATCTTTAACTTTAATATATATTAGAAAAATAATTATAAAAAAAATTCAAAATTAAAATTATATAATTAATGAGAAAATATACTTATGTATTTTACAATCAACATAAATCCCAACAATTCCCATAATCATCAATTATTTATTAATGTAAGTAGTAGTTAAGTGAAAACAAATGACTTGATACCAAAAAAATCTTTCATTGTAATATGCCATAGACCTTAATTGGTTGATAAACATATTTTTCCAATAATATAAACATATTTTCATCATGAAAATAAAACCCTTTTCATCATCACCAAAATTTATTTCATGGTCGTTTTGAAAGGAATTATTTTGACTAAATTTCATTCTATCTAGATTTTTTTTTCAAGAAGGAGAATGCTAATCATGTCATATGTTGATTTTTTTTTTCCACGATAAATGTTACTCTTTTATATTCATAAGTATATAAAGATTTTACATAGCATCGATGCAGTGGCCATCAAACGGAGACCTGTGTAGAAATGCTTTTAGTAGCTCGCAGACCTGTGTAAATATGCTTAAAATCAGCTCGCAGGCTGTCATAGAATATCATAATAAGCTGCCGTAATGAGCTCTGATACAAGATATTGCTGATAGGTGTGCTGTTGGCAGCTCGCAGCCTGTTTTATAATCCATTTTAATCTGCCTTTTTTATAACTGTTCCAAAGATATCGTCGAAATTGCCCAAAATTCTGATGCAAAACCGTGATGCTGTTTCCAGAATTAAGATTTCATGACCTGGAGTCTTCTACATCAGATTTTGAGAAGAGTTGAGGGGCCCTCATTGCCATCCTCCCATCTGGTGAAAGTTAAGAGACCCAGAGGCCAGGATAAAGACAATTTTGATTGGTGGTCCGCAATGACATTGTCTTCTCTGTAGATGTGAGAGGCAGAGAGGTTCTTGATGAGTCTTTTGGCTTCGATGGTTCTCTCTTTCCAGCACTCCAGAGCTGCTGATCGGAGGTCAGCCTCGTCATTTATCCAGTCTATTATGACTTTAGAGTCTCCGAGAAGTAGCAAGACTTCGATGTTCAACCTTTGAGCCAGGATAAGGAAAGCCCATGCCCCCAATAGTTCAACTTTGGTGTTGGTGCCTTGTCCGCCGTTGAGTGTCCATCTGTAGGAAGTGTGAGAGTTGATGATGATATGGCCTCCCGCCCCACAAAATGATCCATCTAATTGTGCTTCTCCATCGAACCAGGCGATGGCTTTGTCAAAAGGAAGAGTTTTAGTGGATCTGCAGAGTTTCTGAGCAGTGGTGGGGATAGAGGGATGGTTTATAGCAGATAGAATGAGTTTTGTCACCAAATTAACCAAAGGGGGTTTATCATCAAAGATGGCTGCATTTCTTGTCAACCAAATATTCCAACAGACGGTGGCTGGCAGCGAGGGGTAGAGCTGATGTCTTGTGCACCAAGAATTAAAGCAAGAGAACGTCGAAGGTCCAAGCCACTGATCGACTAGTTTTAGAGATGCTTTGACATGATGCCAAACTTGCCGGGTAAAGTGGCAGCTCACGAAGAGGTGGTGTGAAGTTTCACTGTCCTCCTTGCACAGAATGCAGCGGTTTGGGCCTGACCAGCCCCGACTCTGAAGGATATCCCAGACTAGGATTTTATTCTCCATCAATAGCCAAGTAAATAATTTGAGTTTCAGTAGATAGTTCCACTTCCACAGCCGTGTGCACCAGGTCTGATCCCGAATGGGCCAGGAAGCCTCTGCCAACGCTTTGTAGATGTTCCGGATAGATATGACCCCAGATTTATCACCTCTTGTCCAGATGAGAGTGTCAGGTCTCTCCTGTAGGTGGATGTCGGCTTCATTTAGATGATATGTGTAACTGTTCCATTTAGACGAGAGTCTCTGTCTAGGTATAACGAGGAGCTAGTGACCTAGGATTCGCCAAGTGAATTTTTGCTATGAGGGAATTTTAAATGAAAGAGATAATGTAAGCCTAAGTTATGCAGGCGCTCCAACAATCTAGGAGAGAGCAGGGCCTTTTCACCCATGCCAAGGATATCATATTTGCCGATTTCAATAGCAGTTCCAGTGCCAGGCAGCCACACGATCCAATGAAGGAGAATTGGAAGCGATTTTAGAAGGTGCTTCCACGTTTGTGAGCCCCCACTGAGGAGTAAATGTGGTGGATCTGAGCCAGGAATGGACCGACAGGTGGGAGAGATATTTGTCTTTTATAAGTTTGTTGCAAATGCCAGGTACCATCAGGATACGCCAAAGCATATTTGCCGAGAGAGCAAGGTAGGAAAGGTGCAGATTCCTCAGTCCCCAGCCCCCTAAAGATTTTGGCTTTGAGAGGGTTTCCCACCCACAGAGATGTAATCCTCTGCTTTGCTTGCTGCCATTCCAGAGAAAGGAAAAAATAATTTGACGGAGTTTCTTTAGCACAGATTGTGGGATGTGTGCCAGAGCCATCCAATACACCAGGAGGCTTTCCAGGACTGCTTTGATCAGTATGTATCTGCCACTCATTGATAAACATCTGTTACACCAGTGTTGAATTCTGCATTCAAAATTTTCATATAACCAGCTCCAGTCCTTTGCTTTGTAGCTAGAGGGTTTGATATAGTAACCAAGATAGTAGAATCCCGCCTCCAGGTCTTGAAAATCAATGCCGAATAGAGTTTTTAGCTCCGACAGGAACGTTTCCCTTGCACCTGTGGCCAAGAACATTGACTTCTGTAAATTTATTTTTAGGCCTGTAATAGAGCAGAAAGCATTTAGCACATTTAAAATTTCTGTCCATTCAGACAAGGAGTCTGATGTCATAATAATCACGTCATCTACAAAAAGTAGATGCACAATTTGAGTCAGTCTAGATGCTCTAATTCCCGTAAGTTTGCCAGCTAATTTACTTCTTTTTAATAAGATGCTGAGGCTTTCTAAGACCAGAATCAAAAGTAGGGGTGAGAGGGGACATCCCTGACAGAGTCCTCTTTCGCTGTGGAACGCTTTGGATGCCTCGCCATTGATTAATACTGCCAGGGTGGCTGTGGTTATGCAACCCATCATCCAGTTTGTAGTGGCTGCCCCGAATCCACACTGGAGAAGGATGAGATGTAGTAAGTTCCAGTTAATACAGTCGAAGGCCTGTTTGAGGTCCAGTTTTAGGAGGATGGAAGGTATGTTTTTTGTTCTTATGCAGTGTAAACACTCCTGTGCGGTGCCTATAGAGTCAAGGATTTGTCTTCCCTTGAGAAAACCAAGCTGCTCCTCTGCCAATGCCCGAGAGAGTAGAGGGCGAATCCTGTTTGCAATGATCTTTGTTATAATCTTGTAGCTGAGATTACACAGCGAGATCGGTCGGTAATCCAAGAATTGTCAGGGAAGGTTTTGTTTTGGGATCATGACGATAAAAGTGCTGTTTAAATGTTTGTTTACCAACCCTCTGGTTCTCGAATCCTCGATAGCCTCCAACAGATCTTGTCCCATTAATTCGAAGAAGTGAAGGTAGAGTTCCACAGTCCATCCATCGGGACCGGGGATTTTTTCTTTTTTAAAGCCTTTTAAAACCTGTCAGATTTCCTCTTTTGTGTAGGGGGCTTCCAATGCTGTCGCTTCCTCATCGGTGACCATCCGTGGGAAAAGTTGGGCTGTGTCAATCTGATCCTGTATGGAGATGTGTGGAGCTTCTTGGAAAAAAAGTCTTGTAGTGTGTGTATGCCGCTTTCTTGATGTCTTCTGTCCTGTGTGCTATGTTTCCATCTTCATCCTCTATATCCCAAATGAGCTTTTTATTTCTGCAGTGACTGGCAAAACGGTGGAAGAAACGGGTGTTGCTATCACCACTAGAGAGCCAGAGCACTCTACTTTTTAGCCGCCATCTGTCCTCTTCTGCCTGGAGAATGTGTGCTTGGTTAGCCTCTAAAAAATGTATATTTGCTTCAGTATCAATATTCTGTCCGGTCCGTGCCTTGTGCCTGTGTAAAATGGATAATTGCTGTTCGATTCTCTTCAGAATGGATGTCTCTTGTGCTTTTTTTTTCTTCAGCCAACAGATTGTATTTTTTTTAGACTGTGTAGTTTTCTAACTAAAGTTCCCTGTGCATCCCCAGGTAGGGAGTGGGACGAGTCAGTCCATACCTTTTTAACCATCTGGTCAAAGGCGGGCTCCAACAACCATGCCGTGTTGAACTTGAAGGGGTAGCTCCTTCCCAAATTCCCTGTTCCAAGATGTAGGCAAATAGGGGTATGATCAGAAAGGTAGGGTAGGTCAACCCAGGCCCGAGCCCTGTGTGTTGGATTAAGTAGTTCTTCTGATATCAGGAATCGATCAAGGCATTTTTCAAAATCAGAGGAGACCGATCTCCCATTACGCCAAGTGGGCATGAGTTCAGCTGGTTCCAGATCCACAAGTGCATTTTTTGTAATAAGAGATAAAATGAATGTCGCTAGTGGGTCTTTTCTTTCTCTGTCGCCCCAGATCTCCTTTGAGCTGAGTGTGAAGTTCAGATCACCGACAATAATGATGTCTTTTATGGCTAGAAGACCAAGGCTGTCGAGCTTCTCCCAAAATTATCTACGGTCCAGGCAGGGGCCATACGTATTGAGCAGGGTCAAGGAGGTGTTGAGTTCAAAACAGGTGCCGGATAAAAGGATTCCACCTGGACTAAGCATCGGAGTGAAATCAAAATGTAATGGATCCCAAGCCTCCAAGAGTCCGCCTGAGTTTCCAAAAGAGTTAGTCGCGCAGACCATCCAATCAGGTCTGAGGGTGGAAAGGAAACTTCTTGCATCTTCAGCTTTCACCATCGTTTCTTGTAGAAGAAGGACCGTCGGTCTGATTTTGTCAAGGAGACATCTCAGGGAGGCTTGTTTCAGGAGTCCTCCAACTCCTCTGATGTTGAGGGAGATAATTATCATGGTTTTGCCCGAGCTTGGTCTTTTATTCCTCTAAGTGCCCGATTATTTTGTTCAGTTTGAGAGGCTGTTCTTGATTCCTCAACGTTTTCCTTTTTCCTCACACTACGTGTTTTGAGGGGTGAGAGCTCGGAGCCCAAACCTCTGGACCAAGTGGGAGCTGTATCAGGTTGCAGTTTCACGCCCGAGGTCGAAGGTGTATTGCCCATAGAGGTCGAGGGTGGGATGAGTCGCTTTCCAAGGTACAACGGAATAGGGAGAGAATTGAAAGGTAGAGGGGGTGCTGGTACATTGGTGAGTAGCAGTTCGTCCAAATCCCGAGCCGAAAAAGGCTGTTCTGTGTAGCCAGGGGGGGGTGTGTTCTCTTACCAGGAGTGCGGATTTGGCACTATGCTGTGTAAGAGTGTGATTGCTGATTGGGGAGGGGTTATGCAAGGGGGGGGGAAGACTGGGGTGGAGTAGGCCCAAGCGGCACTAGTGGCGGATTTGGGGATGCCGAAGCTTCTAACTGAGCAGGGATAGGGAGCGAAGGTGTAGTGTTTGTGGGATCAATAGCAGAATTTGGTTGCAAGGAGGTTGAGGCCTGTGAGTTTATCGAGAGTCTCTCCTAGGCTGAAAGAGTTCTGTAAAGTGAGGGACAAAAAAACTTTATTTTACTCACCATTGTGTTGTCTTGAAAATCAGTGTTCGATGCTCGCAGTTGTGGTGGAGACTCCCCTGCAGATGCTTCTGACTGTGTGTCGTAGTCATTGAAGGCTACCTCCTCCGACAAATCAGCCTCTGGTTCAGTAGGAGGGTATTTGAAGCAGTCCCGTCTCAGGTGGCCAGTTCTACGGCAAAACAAGCATCTGAACGAGATCCCCAGGTAGTCGAGTCTTTGGGCGAAAAGATGGCCTCTCCAGTCGATGTTAAGGACCTCCGGAAGTCCTGCATGGATATCTATTTTGACCATGATCTTTGCCATTTTTCTATCTGATGAAGCCAGAGAGGCCATATCCACTATTAAAAATCAGCCCAAAGAAGATCCGATGAGCTCGAGGGCCTGTTGGTTCTAGAGTTGTAGAGGAAGACCAGGTAAAAGAACCCAGAGGTGTCTGTAGGAAAAATACTCAGTTGATGGATTGAAGATGAGTCTCCATCTCTTAATCATGAGGCTTCCATTGCCAACCACCTAGAACATATCTAGTACGCGGACATAATCCTCATGCGACTTGAAAATAAAACCATAGGATGATATCCTAGAAGAGGCTTCCAGGAGTCTGCAATCCAATCGTCCAAGAGCAGGTTGCATTTGTCTTTGTAGGATAATTTGCCAACTAAGGCACAGAGTGCCAGGTTGCAAGCATCCGTCAGTCCAACATCCGTCCAACATCCATGCCCAGAACAAGTTTTGGATGAGTCTTTTTTGGTTTCCAGACCCTCTGTGGCTTTTGTTTGTTGGGAGGGGGTCGGCTAGAATGGAAGTTGGTCTTTTGGGGGTTCCCACTGTGCCTATTGTATGCGCAAGGATTTTGTGGGTCTAGCTCAGGTAAAGGCTTCAGTAGAGTGTCTTTCGCGACAGATGTGTGGAGAGTAGAGCCTGACATGGGAAACCTGAAGACTGGTGTGCGCTTATCTTTTTGATAATGGTTGCTGATCATCTCGTCGATAGAGGCAATGATGTCCGGGTGGTCCCAGGGGTCCCCATTTAGCCTTTCAGTAGCGTCTGTGTTCAGAGTCTCCATGTAAGAGGCTACCGATTCCACAAGGGAAAAGGCTGTCATTGTAGTGGGAAGAGTGACAGGGATGTCCTGATAGTTACCATATGGTCCCTGCCTGTTCTAAGAAAAATTCGGGGTTTGTGCGGAGACAGAGAGTAATATGTTGAACTGTAGCAAAGATATCAAACCCCCGAGCTAAATGTCTGTTGTCTGTAGTGAGACTAGATGGAAGGAGAGTCTGACATCAGACCCCCGGGAGATATGTCTGTTGTTTGTGGTGAGGCTAGATGACAGGAAATCCTGATAGGTATAGGAGCGACCTTTCCAGATCCAAAATAAGGACGGGGATTAACAGGAAAATATAGTGAAGCGCTAGTTTGGGAGTGTCGGTAAGTCTTGACTGTGAGATAATAGGATCTAAACTACCCAGGAAATTAGATGTCTAGGCCCGACCTCGCCCAATCCGGTGCCTCCATTTTCAAAGTAGTCGCCCGCCCAATCCGGTGCCTCCATTTTCAAACGTCATATGTTGATTTACACAAAAGCATAACCTAGGTTCTAATATTAATATTAGAAGCTCGTGCCTTGGTTGTGTAGGATATTCTGTTACACAAAAATAAAGATTAGTTTTAGTTATTTTGTCTTAGAGCGATTGTAAGCCCATCCCAAGTTATGCAAATAATAAACATTATATGTTTGCAATGGGCCTTTGGTAAGTTAACAACCCATGGCTTATATAAATGATAGCCATAGTTATGCAAATAATAAACATTATATTTCTGCAATGGGCCTTTGCTCAGTTAACAACCCATGGGGCTTATATAAATGATAGCCCATGGATTATATAAATGATATTTCCTTGTGACAAAGAGCGCATAAAGTTTTCCATCAAAGTTAGGTCTATGTTGCATGGTCAACCCATTGAATTTTGTAATACGACATTACTTAGATGCATACGTACGTATAGAAAATCAAATTATTTTTTAATTCATGCCATTCTTCCAACTATATCTATAAATATAACTCTCTACCTTCAATGAAGGGTCTTTTAGATCCTACCTTAACTTCAAAGCTTATGGTGATTCAGTCAAGAGAATTACTTCACCTAGGTCATTGGGTTACATGCGATCGAGTTTCACCTAAAGGGTTATTGACTTCAATTCAACCTAAGTGAATTTGCATATACCATGTACTAATAATATTAATGGGGTTTTAAATATTGATTTGGTCAAACGAGTATTCTTAATAAAAATTACTAATATTCCTAACATCTTATAGTTTAGCAAAGGTGAAAGATAATATATATATATATATATATATATATATATATATATATATATATA
>JZKD02S0682032.1:92026-241960 GCA_000966675.3 Picea glauca | reverse complement strand
CCCCGGGGGCTCGCCCCAATACATAATTGATCAAATACCCCTCGAGCCATTTTTTCACAATTTCGGTTTTCCCATTAGTCTGAGGGTGATAACTGGTACTGGGCATTAATTTTGTCCCTACGAGTCTAAACAGATCCTGCCAGAAACCCCCCATGAATATGTTGTCTCGATCAATGACAATTGTCTTGGGAAGTCCATGCAGTTGAAATACCTCTTTGAAGAACAATTCCACTACCTGTGCTGCAGAGTATTTGGACGATATGGCAAAGAAATGGGCAAATTTAGTAAGCCTGTCAACCACCACGTAGATACAATCCTTCCCCTGAACCCGAGGCAGCCCTATAATAAAATCCATTGAAATGCTTTCCCATTTTTGTTCAGGGATGGGAAGCGGTTGTAGAAATCCTACTAGATGGGTATGTTATGCCTTATTCTGCTGACAAATGTGGCACTCCTGTACAAAATTTAGTACATCAGTCTTGATACCCTTCCAAGCGAACCTCTCCCGAATTTGTCTATAAGTCTTTAGGTATCCTGGATGACCTACCAAAGGAGAATTATGCACATCATGTACAATTTTGTCTTTCAACTGAGATTCTGGTACTAAGTAGATTCAATCCTTATAACATATGATGTCGTCAATAAACCTATACATGTCATCAGAGACCTAACCATCAAGTATCGCACAAACAAACTTGTTTTTGGAGTATTCTACCAATAGAAGTGCCTTCCATTCCACTGAAATATCCATGAGAGAGAGAGTGGGTATCCTGGATAGGGTATGAGCAACCACATTATCTTTTCCTTTCACATACTTGATTTCAAAATCGTAGGCTTGGATTTTACAGATTCATTTTTGTTGCCGCTTGCTCAACTCCTTTTGCTCCATGAGAAACTTCAAGCTATTATGGTCCGTCTTTACCTTGAACCTGTTTCCCACCAAGTACTGCCAGAATTTGGTCAAAGAATGCATTATGGCCAACATATATTTGTCATATATGGAGTAATTTCGCTCATACTTTCGGAGTTTTCGGCTCTCAAATGTGATTGGGTGACTGCTTTGCATCAATACAAATCCTATCCTAATTCCTGAAGCATCACACTCCAAGACAAAGGGTTGAGTGAAATTAGGGAGTGCTAAAATAGGGCATGAACTCATCACCTGCTTCATTTTCTTGAATGTCTTCTAGGCCTCCTCTATCCAAACAAAATCCCCCTTTTTGGTGCGATTAGTCAGTGGCACTGTTAACTGTGAGAATCCTTTAACAAATTTCCTGTAGTAAGTGTAGAGACCAAGGAAACTCTTTAGTTCTGTCACATTCCTGGGAGTTGGCCACTCAATGATTGCCCTAATCTTTTCTTGGTGCACCTGTATCCCATTCGCCCCAATCACGTGCCCCAAGTAGAGCATTTTTGTCATACCAAACTTGCACTTGGATTCTTTTGTGTACAATTGCAGACTCTCTATAATACCAAGTAATTCATCAAAATGCTGCAGATGGTCTTCCCATGTTTTGCTGTATATGAGGATGCCATCAAAGAAGACCAATAAGAACTTCCTCAATTGCTTATTGAACACATGATTCATGCATGACTGGAAAGTGGCAGGGGAATTAGTTAGACCGAATGGTATGAACAGAAACTCATAATTCCCATAGTGTCATCGAAAGGTTGTCTTAGGTACGTCCTGCTCTCGTACCTTAATCTGATGGTACCTTGATCGAAGATCAATCTTCGAGAAAAAATTAGCTGCCCTAAGCTCATCCATTAATTCATCGATCCTGGGTATGGGGTACTGATTCTTGATTATTTTCTTGTTAGAGCCCTGTAGTCAATACACATCCATAGAGTACCATCCTTCTTCTTGACTAAGACAATGAAAGAGGCAAATGAGATGGAACTAGGGCGGATGTGTCCCATTTTCAACAATTCTTTGATGGTTTTTTCAATATCGTCCTTGTAAAATTTAGGGTGTCGATAAGGGTTTGTGATAACTGCTCAGACCCCCTCTTCTAACTCTATGATATGCTCAAAACCTCTATCAGGTGGAATGCTAGGAGGAATGTCACTAAATACCTTGTGATGTTTGCAGAGTAATACCTGTAAGTCCTTTGGAAATTGTTGTAGACGGTCGAGTGGCTCTCTGTCAGAAATGAAACACTCTACAACCCACTCTATATCACCATGCCTCATGAATGCCTCCATGCTGTGCGATGACACAATCTTTGGCGGGTACTGGTGCATGGATCGTAGGACCACCTTCTTGCCATTCGGGCCTGTGAACTCCATCTCCATGGTCCTCTGATTAGTAGTGTATCTCCCAATAGAATAAAGCCATTGAATTCCCAACACTTCATTGGTGTCTGGTACGTCCACCACGAAGAAATCATTTGTCATTGAGTAGTTTCCCATGGTGATTGTGAGCTTGGGAATCCACTTGGTGCAACTCATCTGGTGTCCCCCTGGTATGACTATTGTGAACCCATCGAATTCCTCTGTCGAAATTCCTCTCCTCTCGACCATGTTAGCATCAATGAAGTTATGGGATGTTCTCCCATCAATCAAGACTGTCACCTTGTGCCTCTGAAGGACACCTCTGACCCTGAAGGTATGATACCTCAAAACTTCTGACATCGAGGCCATGACTGGGCCCTTAGCCCCAGCCTGTGAAGACTCCTCACCTGATGTTGGATGTCCCTGGTTCTGTATGAGCCTTTGTGTGAAGTCTAGGTAGGAAGTGACCCCGAAATGTCCCAAGGTGACTAACCCATGGTACCACCACTCATGGGCCTCACCATCCAAGTTCAAGGTGGCCAACTTAATGGCATCTGTCTCTGTCATCTGGTGCAACTAGAAGTAAGTGTCTAGCTTCTGCATCCATGATCTCATAGAACATTTAGAGCTGCCATCAAAGTTTGGAATGGTGACCTTCTTGAGGGTATGCTAAAACTCAAAATTTTGTGTCATGGCCCTCATGGGTCCTCTCGGTCGGTTTATGCTCTTCATGTTGCAAAACTCTGCAAAATACATCGCTGAGTGGAAATCATCTCCCAACCTCCTATACTCCTCTAAATATTCCCTATAGGGCTCATCTTGATCAACCTGCATCAATGGACTTGCAATATTAGTCCCGAAGAATTGAGGCATAGTGGGTCTAGAGGATTTGATGTACAAGTGGGGATGGCTCTGCATGGTAGTGCATGAATGGATACCCTCTCCATTGTTTGAGCTCCCATTTGTTGAAAACACCACCCACACTAAGAGGGGGGGGGTGAATTAGTGTGTGGACTTTTCTAAATTTTTCTTCTTCTTACAAGTTAGAAGTTAAAACATATTTGAACAAATTAAGAATAATCAAATCATAATCACAGTGGACACAAAAGATACCAGATGTTTGGATAATTGATTTATATGAATATATGTGAATATAATAATAATAATTTTCCCTGCACCAACTAATTTGTTTCAGCACCAACTGAAGTAAGGAGCACCAACTCCACGGAGAGCACCAACTCTCAAGCAATACCCAACTTGTTGATAGAACGTAGTCTATCCAACTAGAGTTCATTCAATTCTAGTAGAAGTGATCCATTATAGAATCGACTCTATCTCATGATCAAAGGTATACCATAAACGCTCATCACTGCTTTTCATCTTCTCTCTGAAATTTGTGCATTCTTCGCTTTATCTTTCCTCTGATATCTTCGTGCATTCTTCACTACATCTCTCTTATATTCGCACAGACCTCAGGTTCAGATCCGCCTCTTCACTTCACAAGCCACGCTTCATACACAAGCACCGTTTCAAGTGAACCAATCATGGTTGTATTTATACTTGTTTATGATCAAAACATGTTTAAGTTATTGAGCCGACTTGTGCAACAAGTTATAACTAACTTGTTCATTTACAATAACTTTTGGGACCACCAGAGATCATCAATCCGGGTCTTCAGTTTTACATGTGGCATCCCCTTTTCTTTCACAAATCGATCACAGGCAGGATCAATTTCCTTCGTCTCTGTGATAACAAAGATCGACGCTTCCTTCAAACCATGTTCATATGATCAATGGTGTAGAACCATAGGATTAACAATTTAAGCGTCGCATTGCTTTCTGCCTTTCAAATATCTTTACCATATGACCAACGACGGTGACCTCACATGAGGCGAGACGAGTGCATGAGTGCTTATCAATTCAATGACCACGATTCATTCTCCCAATGAGAAGGATGATTGTCGGGACTTCATGACTTCAAACCTTTCAAATCTCCCGAATACGATATCACTGAACAGATCGAGCGGTTCGCATTATTTCTCGGAACTAGATCAATGGTTATATTCGATCCTTACATCTATCCTTCATTGCTTAATCCAACGATCAAGACTAAACCAAGCAATGAGATGGATGGCCACCTTTTACTCTGCGACTTCATCTATTATGATTACACTATCCTTCCACTGTATTTTGATCAACGATTGAGAATGCAACCAAACATCAGATCGATGGTTGATATCTCCTTTGGGTCTCCGGACTTCAGATATTTTGAGTCTCAAACCCTTCTTTCCTCCGTACATCAATCTTTCGGAGCTAACAAACCACTGATGCGTGTCCCTCTCGGATTAACGATTGAGATCTCCTTCGGGTCTCTGGACTTCGGAGATTTCAAATCTCAAACCCCCTTCTTTCCTCCGGAGTGATGTCACTTACTTACGTCACTTGATGACGTGTCATGAGCCTAGTAGCTACCACGTGTCACTCGGATTTGTGATTTGCACGTACCTAAAATGCCGAATCAACTTGACACTTTTCATTTTCTGACTATGCCATGTGTCCTTATTGATGTAGACTGCCGACGTAGTCTGTCACAGTTTCTTGCTGATGTTGACGAGATCTCCCGATGTGACACATTTTCATCTCCTTGATCTAACGGTCAAGATAGTATCCGAAGGGTATCTCAGATCAAAGACTGAGAGTAACTTTGGAACTTCGTCCTTCGAGACTTTGTGACTTTTGACATTTGAAACTACCGAAGTAAATCTCCCAGAGTGACGTAACTTGCTTACGTCACTTGTTGACATGGCACAAGACAATTTCCTCTCGATGCTTGTCATCATATGATTATGTCATGTGTATTTGCTGATGTGGTCTATTGACGTGGTTTTCCACGTATCCTTGCTAACGTGGTCTGCCATATTCCCTTTTGCTGATGTGGTATTATGACGTGGTTTGCCATGTGTCCTTGCTAACGTGGTTTTCCACATGTCCTTGATGACGTGGTCTGTCACACGTCCTTGCTGATGTGGTCTGCTAACCAACAACCCTGATCCAACAACCCTCGTATGTCCTCCAAATCCGACGATCTTTATTCATTTCAGATTTTCGGGCTTCGTGTATTTCACATCTCAAACTTTCCGGAGCATAACTTCCTCACATCTTTAGATCCAAACTAAATGATGTTAGTCGATCATGAAATTAGATTGACGAATCAATCTGTCAGCGATGCAACTCTTCTAGCTTATCTTGTCCTTCCACTTTGAAATTATCTGACGGCTGACGTAAATTCTCATTTAGGGAATTTCAAATCTCAGACTTTCCGGAGGGTAACCTCCTCACAACTTTAGATCCGAAGTGAATGTTGTTCATTTGATCAGGATCTTGGATCAACGGCTTGATCTGTCTATGGTGCTGCTCTTCTGGCTTATCTTGTCCTTCCACTTAGAATGATCTGACGGATGACGAGAATTCACATAATGGAATTCTCAATCGTTTTGCCCTGCTTATCCTGTCCTTCCACTCAAAAGTGATCCATCGGATTGACGAGAGCTTGGGTTTGATCCAACGGCTAACATGCATTCGGATAGTCAAACTCTCAACCATTTTGCCTTGCTTATCCTATCCTCCCACTCAAGCCCACGATCACTCATATGACCGTCGTTCGTTATATGAGACGATCAACACCGTCAATTTCCTTGATTGGACGACTGCTGAGACTTCTCACTTTTTCCTGTGCAATGGTCGACTTCTCAATATTTCCATCGATCCCAACGATACTTCTGCAATGTGCTTCTTCCTTATGAGCTTTGATCTTCATTTGCTAAGCCTCCCGATATTTTATCATAAGAATAATTGTTGATCCTATTGTGATCAACAATAATCACGAATTGCTTCAGTCTGTTCACTTCTTCTGCTAACTGATATACTGTGCAATGCGCTCTTCCTTCTGATCTTTGATCTTCATACTATTCACTCCTCCTCCTGAGATTGTGCTTTCGATCTCTGCATACTGTTTGACATCTTCTGCCAATTGATATACTGTTGACATCAATGACAATCTCATCTGTGGTAATTCATCATTAACAATAGATCATCACATCGATTGTTGACATCAATGACAATATATCCAACACCATCACCATTGTGATTCTGCTTCGTTGGGCCCTCCAAGGAATTCTTAGCTAGCTGCCCCATAAGGTCCATCATGACCTTTTGACCCTTGGCCAAATCATTCAAAATATTAAATAGACTATTGATCCTGGCATCATCTTCTTCCCCCATAGTTTATTTTCCCTTAAGTATGATAGATGATGCTACTTCTCTTGTTTCTTCTTCTCTAACCACTTCTTCTTCTTCCCACACGGGGGATCTAGTGTTCTTCCCTATGTCTTCTGTAGGTAATGTTCTGCTCCTCCTTTGCTCTCATAAATATGGAGTAACATAATGGAACTTGGAGCTATGAATTAAGGTGTTAACATTCCTATGGATTCTCTCTAGGAGAAATACACTGACTTGGGAATGACTTATTAAAAGAGGATTTGTGAGACCCTCAATCTTCTCCTTATGCAAACAAGATGAAGAGACAACTGAGCATCTCTTTAATGAATGCTAAAAGGTTTCAATGATGTGTGATGCAGGGGTAATGTTGTTTATGAAATATGATTGGATAATGGGTGTTACCCACCAAGGGGTGACAACTTCATAGGTATCCTCATAGTGATGTCATGCTGTTGTTTTGCATGAGATGTCTTTCTCATCTTCTCCAGACTTAGACATTTCTTCTCATTATCTCCATCCGATGTATGATTGTGCTAGCTCAGTTGTGGTATATCTCATCTTCCTCCCTCGCTCCTTAGATGACATATGCATTTTGGATGGTATATTGTGGTTTCACTTGATCTATCTTGATATTCCATGTATTGGTGGTTCATTTGGATGTAATGCTATAACTTTCTGGTTAGTCATTAAACTGGTAAACATTAAATGAAATCCAATAACACTTCATAATATACATAGTTTTATTATTTTCCTTGTTGTACCTTGGAGGACCATATTTTTCCTTTAGAAGTGTTTTCATTTTTGGGTTAGTTTTTACTACTTAGTAACTAGCCAAAATATCATTTTCCACATCCTAACCATACTAAGCACTTTCCACTTTCCTTGTTTCACTTCATTCTGTATATAAAAATCCATATTGATCATGTATGACTTATCAAATGTTAAAATAAATGTCTAATGAAGAAATCCTAAACTAATAAAGCCAAAAAAGGTCTAGAGGTGAAGAGCAATAAAGTCAAAAGACAAAAATGTAAATCTTGAGCAATGCCACCTTGCTATGAGGCCAATACCCCTAGTCCCTAGCTTGTTTATGAATATATAAAGAAAAAGGGACTTGTTCAATAAACTAAACACATAAATAAAAAGGCACAAAGGGGTAGTAAGAAATAATGTTAAGAATAGGTAACTCAATGCTAAAATCTCCCTATTGAAGGATATTGAATAAAAAATCCTAGCTCATGAAAGCTAGATGAATAAAATAAAAATATCTATGCATATAAATGACTTTGAGGGTCATCACATGAAGTATTCCCCTAGCCAAAAATGTAAAGCTTGAGCAATGCCACCTTGATACGAGGCCAATGCCCCTGGTCCCTAGCTTGTTTATGAATATCTAAAGAAAAATGGACTTGTTCAATAAAATAAACACATAAATAAAAAGGCACAAAGGGGTAGTAAGAAATAGTGCTGAGAATATGTAACTCAATACTAAGATCTCCTTATTGAAGGCTATTGGATAAAAAATCCTATCTCATGAAAGCTACATGAATAAAATAAAAATATCTATGCATATAAATGACTTTGAGGGTCATCACATGAAGTCTTTTGCTTCCCTTTTCCATCATTATTCATCATATTACTGATCTTTCACCCAGGTACTTGGGAAATACTTGTTGTCCTAGGAATTGTCACATGTATAAGGGTTAATGTTGTTCCCCCTTGGTAAAACTTCGACAAATGTAAAAACTAACCCTTATTTGTTATGTTGGACTAAAAGAGATCACTACATGTGTATCACCTAATGACTTTCCAAGAAGCTATGCCCATCACTTCAAATGGGTACCTTGCATTGGGATCCATGTACCGTGCCTCAAGACTCGTGACACTGCATTGGGATCCATGATGCTACCTTGGGATCTATGTACTCATATTTGATCATATCCACAGACATAGGTATCCATGCCATTTTCCTTGGGATCCATGTATCGCATTAGAATATGTTCCATTGCTTTGGGATTCATGACAAAGAATTAGGCCATGACAAGGACGCCATGTCATCACACTTTCCACATGAACCAATTATATTTTCTGTCCTTTCTTAGTTAAACATTGTATTCACACACATGCATTATTCTTCTCTCCTTGGACCACACGCAGGAGCCTTTGATGCATTCAAAGAGATGGTTACATGTGGTTATATTGACCACTAGGTGATGTGGGATTGACCACAATGATTTGTTTGAGGAGCACCCACCTTGAGGAGGTCATACATTCCACTTGTATTGAATCCTTTCCTTGGATTTCCCACACCTGTGGGAGTGATGTCACACATTTTGAGGTGGTTATTTCTTTTTTAGTCCATTTCCTAGCTCTTGGGACTTGGTTAGAGGGATGTTTGAGTCCAATGGACCATTTGACTTATTCTTCACTCATAACTGGACGTTGGCACACTTTTTGAGGGAGCACATCTCTTCTAGACCTCTTTAGTCCACACATGTGGTAATTCATGATGCATTTTGGACCATTTGAGAGGGGTGCTAATGTATTGGAGGATTTGAGGGATATTCTATCTTATTTATTGTATTTTTCCCATGGTTTTGACCGGGCCAATGGTTTTGGGCTCATTATTTTGGGCTAGCACATTGTATTCTTCATTGTATTGAGGAGGATCCTTATCTATAAAAGGAGGATTCCTCTCTCAGTTTCATTGTTAGAGATTAATGTGAAAACTTGCCTAAATAAGTTCTCGAGTATCTATATATTTTATATGATTTTTAGGCTATTGTTCAAGGGGTTTATAGAATTTTTTCAGGTTTGCTGGAGGATAAAGCTACTACAAGGCCAAATAAGTGCATCTTTATTTACTTGGAGGGGAACATAAGGTATTAATATACTTTATGGTTTAAATCTAGTGCATGCGATCATTGGATACTATCCTAGATCCTTGGTTTAAAGAAAAATAAAGGCTATCATTAAATGTGGGTTAATAACCAATGATCTTTCTGTTGGAATATTCACCAATACTGAGAGGGGGGGATGAATCAATATTGAGAACCTTTGACCATTTTTAACCTTAAGCACATCATGTAAACATTAAACTTAACAATTCCATTCATCATCACAAAAAACCATACACAAAACATAATGATTTTTACGTGGAAACCCAAACGGGAGAAAACTAGATAATGTTTTTCTTATATCATGTTAAGATTGCTTTCATAGGAATCACCAACTTCCAGGATTCTACAAAACCAACTGGAAGGAGGCACCAACCCCCTGATTTACAGGCACCAACCTAAAGGAAGCTCCAACTCCTTGATTTACCAACACCGACTAGAAGGAGGCACCAACCCCCTGGCTTTACTAGCTCCAATTGGAAGGAAGCATCCACTCCCTAAAGCACATGCACCAAACTGCTGAGCGAAGACACCAATCTTCTCAAATGAGAACCAAATCAATAATATATCACTAATCCAATATATTCATACATATAGTACTTATGACTTCACTTGCATGCTTCATTCCATAAAAAATCCTTCAAACCCTAGAAAGCCTCATAACATCATTCCCAGAATGTAATCATTAATGACAAAATCCATTCACAAAAATGTCCACTAACGAAAACATCCACTCACGAAAACATCATAACAACATCAAAACTTCATAACAGAGCATATGGAAACATCACAACCTCATGAAAACATCACAACAACATCATAACTTCATAACAGATCATACAACAACATCACAACCTCACAAAAACATCACAACAACATCACAACTTCATAGCATAACATATGGCAACATCACAACCTCACAAAAACATTACAACTTCATAGTAGAGCATACAAAAACATCACAACCTCATGGAAACATCACAACAACATCACAAAAACACCACAACTTCATAGCAGAGCATACGACAACATCACAACCTCACAAAAACGCATAGGGCAACCTCACAACCTTACAACAACATCACAACCTTATAACATACCTTGAGAACAAGAAAGACCTTCAAAGAATCCCTTAGACTTATCTTGCACACCAAAAATACACCCCAACACCTTGATCACACCTTAGACTTGATCTCTTCGTTGGTTTCACTAAAAATGCAAAATTCTATCCTGTATTTATTGTAATTCTGTCCCCAAAAATTGGCTGAGTCGACCTCAATTTTCTGGCTGGGTTATCAAACAAAAAAACTCATATCTCCTCATTCCTAGGGAGTTAGAGGGACTTCCATATACCATTGGAAAGGTATGAGAATAATATTTCCAACCAAGTAACTTGTGATTCCATTTGAGTTAGTTATGTAGGGTAAAAATTCCATCAAATATAGGGTATCCAAATTGACCAAAAATTAATACTTTCAACAACCTCCATCTTGCAATATTTATCTTTGACATCTTTACGCTTGTAATATGTATATTGGAAATCTTGTGGGCTCCATTTTTGTACAAATCAAAGTGGGCATGTGGAAACAACCATAAATTATCTCATCCCGTGAGGACCATGCTTAAAAGCTACGCCATAAGGGGACCACTTTGGAGTTATATACACTTATGTCAAGGCTCCTTCAAGGCACTTCAAAGGCTTCTTCAAGTGGACACATCATTATTGCTATAGGGGCTTCTTAAATTTTCTTTGACATTGACTTGTCCTCATGGATTGACCACTACATGTTGGCTTCTCAAGGATTCATCAACATGTCTTCAAGGCTTCGTCTCTTGGCTTCATGGCTTCAAGGCTTCTTTACTTGGCTTCATGGCTTCAAGGATTCTTTACTTGGCTTCATGGCTTCAAGGCTTCTTAAATTGGATTCATGGATTCAATACTCAAACAATATCCCTTTTTCACTGCCACATCATCATCACCACTGTTTCATCCTTATCATTACTGCCACATCATCATCATCATTGCCGCTTTGACATCAATGATAACATTTTCTCAACACTTACATGGTTTTGGACATACAATATGAATGCCAAACATGTAGAACTTGTTTAAATTGATGAAGCTTTTGGTCACTAGTATATTCACCTAATTACTGTCCCTATTACAACATTGCAATCCCTGTGATACTTGGAATAATACTCACTATTTGAATGGCATGACTTTGCAATCTGAACATTAATATATCACTATTGATACACCTTTTTACTTGTTGTCTAATTGCACAACATGGACATATTGTTTATAGAATTTGACATTTGATTATACTTTTTGAATACTGGCAAATGTGAATGGTCTATGGCACATGCTTACCTTCATCGCATAAATGTATCACATGCATAAGAAATACTGCTATCTTTCATTGGTTAACTTTTGATTTCCTTGTGTTTTTAAGTACAATAATGTATACTTTCTTTGCTTGCAAGGTCATTGGGATAAAATGTCAGAATGTTGATAAATTGTAGTTTAATAAGAGTACTATAATATTACCTTGTTTCACTTTAATTGGTCAATTTTGGCATATGATCTTGGGATGAAATGATAATGATCTTATTTTAATTTGACTCCATTATTTTAATGATCATTATCATCCAATGACTCCATTGAAGGGAAGAAGCCCAATTCCCTTAGATGTTTCAAACAATTTGCTGCTTGTAGGGTGAATCAAGTAGCATTGTCTTCTCTTTGAAGAATTCACCTTAGGGACTCCACTAAAATTTGATATGAGTTTTGAAGATTTGGAGAGTTGAAACATGGGAAAATTGGAAAGATTAAATTATACGTGCACTCCACTTAATTTCTCAAACATCCCAGGAGCTCCAAATAAAGGTTATGATTTCGAATTGTTTTATTTTAGTTGGGTCGTTTCATGGAAATCATAAGTCAGCCTTATCACACATTGCCTCTTTCATCAAGGTTATGAATGAATGTCATATTATCCATGAGAATGTTTGGATGCATGCCTTTATGTGAAGTTTGGAAGATAAGGCATATGATTGGTTTTATGATGATGTTGTAGGACCAATCACATAATTGGCATATTTTTTAAGGTCATTCCTCAAATATTGGGATCCTAGACTTGAAATAGAGGAAATGGAGATGTTCATCAGTTGTACCATTGAATCCCTCCCAAAGGAATAAGAGGTATCTGTTTCACTTACCATGGATGATTAAGTACTTGTAGTGAACATGTTGAGAAAGAATCACTTCATAAAGAACATGACCTTATTGAAAACCACATGGATCAAGAGGAAAATCAACCCATCCAGGAAGATGATTTGAAGGAAATTAAAGATGAAGTTAAGGATACATGTTTTGACGATGATAACAACCAATTTTTTTCTCCTTGTGAAGAAGATAACATAGAAAATTGCACCCTTTCCCAAACTTTTGACAACTTGGAAATGGGGAAGTTAGTTGACCCCTTATTTTATGAAGAATGATCTGGTGGGTCCACTAATGGAGAATACCTTGATAAAATCCTAGAAGTGATGAGTTTTTTCCCTTTTCAAAATTTTAAGTTTTATGATTCATCCTTGGATAATTTTGAAAAGTTGGACTTTGAAGAAGAACCCACAGAATTTCCTTCATGCCATGAAGCATACAATGGCCTTGATGACCTTGTAAACATAAGAAGACATGAATGGGATATATGATGTTTTTATTTTGAAGGGGATCCCATTTATGATACTGATTGTGAGAGTGAAATTGTCATGGCTGAACTCAGACCTTATGAGAAACCTAACTTAGAAGATGTTGTTGAAGAATCTGGTGATTTGAATCTTGAAGAGAATGAAGTGGAATGTTTTTTGGATGATTTACTTGGTCCTTTTTATTTTTGAGGAATCCAAGGATATCCAAACACTTATTAGTATTGGAGAGATAAACTACCAAAATTCCATGGACCTAGTGATTCACCTACTCTACATGTTTCATCTTTCATTGATATTATTTCTAAACTCAAAATTAATCATGAAGATGCTAAGATGGAAATGTTTTATTGTCTGTGGATTTTTTTGAGGATGAGACCATGGATTGGTATGGAAAAATCAGTGAAGGAATTATTTGACCACTTTTGAATTTCTTCAAGATGTTTCTTGAGAATTTGTCTCATTTTCATGATAAGGTTAAGTGTGAAAGGGTTGCTATAGATGTTGAGTGTCCCTTGCCTTGTGTACTTGGAATCCTACCCTTGATCTATGAGTACCCTCATCCTCATTGTCTTCCTTTGACTCATGATTATTTTCCTCCCTTACCCTTGATCGATAAAAGCATGGGAAGTCAACCATTTCCTTGTAGATTCCAACTGAAGCCTCCTTCACAACACTTTTTCCTCAATGAGTTTACTAGTAAAGTCAATGGGTTGAACAAATATTGTGATGAAATAAATGATTACGTCATCCCTATTGATCTTTGGATGAAGGATTTTTGTGGATATATGAACCAATCTTGGTGTAGTTTGGGTCTTTCACTTCATCGATATGACCTTACCTTAGTTCTAGACTTAGGAGTGACCAAAATTTTGCCTGATACCCACATGGTGCTTAACATATCCATGTTTTGGATAAAAAAGCAAACACAAGGGGAATATTCAAGCTGCTGATGAGCTCTTCAAGTGGTTTCATTGGATCTTTGATTTCACCTAGCAGCCACATCTCTTAGTTAGCTAGTAGGGCATGAAAGAATAAGATCCTTTTGAGCAGTGGTGTAGGATGTGTGTTTGCTTTTCATGCATTTGCTTGCCCTCGTTTGTGTGTTTATTTCCATGCATTGATTGATTGTCTGATTGATGCATTTGATTTTCCTTAGAATAGTTTCTTTCATATGATCTCATATTTTATTTCCATGCCTAGAATTAGTTATTTTTATTTATTTATGCAAAGTAGTATTTTTCTCACTGAGGTGGTCGATTCACCCCTACTTATGAATTTGTCAAGTTAGATAGTGTGTAGATAACAGATCTACGAGATATTTTGGATTTGTCATACACTCTATCATTAGGGTGCATGTCCCCGAGTAGGATCTATATGTTACCCCCAAGGGGTGACAACTTTAGAGGTACCATCACATGGGTGTCAAGTTGTTGTTTTGCATGAACTATCTAGACTTTGACAATTCTTTTCATTATCTCCACCATATGTATGATTGTGCTAGCTCAGTTGTGGTATATCTCATTTTCCTCCCTCGCTCCTTATATGATAGATGCATTTTGGATGGTATATTTTGGTTTCACTTGATTTATCTTGATATTCCATGTATTGGTGGTTCATTTGAATGTAATGCTATAACTTCCTGGTTAGTCATGAAACTGGTAAACTTTGAATAAAATATGATAAAACTTCATAACACACATAGTTTTATTATTTGCCTTGTTGTATCTTGGGGGACCTTATTTTTCCTTTAGAAGTGTTGTCATTTCTCGAGTCGGTTTGTACTATTGGGTAACTAGCCAATATGGTGTTTTCCACATCCTAACCATGCTAAGCACTTTCCAATTTCCTCGTTTCAATTCATTCCATCTATAAAAAACTATCTTGATCATGTATGAGTTATTAAATGTTAAAATAAAGGTCTATTGAAGAAAGCTTGAACTAATAAAGCCAAAAAAGGGCTAGAGGTCAAGAATAATAAAGTCAAAATAAAAAAATGTAAAGCTTGAGCAATGCCACCTCGCTACGAGGCCAATTCCCCTAGTCCCTAGCTTGTCTATGAATATCTACAGAAAAATGGACTTGTTTGATAAACTGAACACACAAAGAAAAAAACATAAAGGGGCAGCAAGAAATAGTGATGAGGATAGGTAACTCAATGATAAAATATCCCTCTTGCAGGCTATTATATAAAAAATCCTATCTCATGAAAGCTAGATGAATAAAATAAAAATACCTATTCATACAAATTACTTTGAGGGTCATCACATGAAGTATTTCCCATTTCCATCTTTATTCATCACATTACCTATTTTTCACTTAGGTACTTGGGAAATACTTCTTGTCCCAAGACTTGTCACATGTATAAGGGTTAATGTTGTTGATGTTTCTGGTACATGCGAGAGGTATTCACCTCCAGGATTACCTTTCTTATAGATGAATATGTAAATAACTCAAGAAGATCCCAGCCGGCCTCACATAAAATAATAAATAAGAATTATATTTCTCTAGAAGTCAAGTTGGCCCTACCAGAAAAGATAAACAAAAAATTTAATTTCTAGAAAGTCAGGTCATCCCTGCCAGAAAAGTCACTGGGCAATTTAGTATAAATAAGGGTGACGCCTTCCTCATTTGACACACTCACTCATTGATCTATAGCGTAAGTTTGGTGGAGAGAGCTGCAACTGCATTTGCAGCCGCAGAAGGAAGAAGGGTGCATATGGAGGGTCTATCTCTTTTGGTATTGGTGATGTGTTGGTGGAGGCCAGCCACTCTAGCGCTTTGTCTAGAGTGAGGCACAACTGCATTGTTGGTTTTTCTTGATGATGTATTGGTAGAGCCACCCTAGCACTCTAGCTAGAGTGAGCTGCAACTGCATAGTTGGTTATCTCTTGGTGGTGTGCTAGTGGAGGCTAGACACCCTAGCGCTCTAGATAGGGTGTGTTGCATCTATGTTGCTGGGATTCTTTCTTGTGGTTTTCTCTAGTGGATAGAGCTATTTCTTGGTCATTTTATATTGGCAAGGATATGCTCTATAAGAAGGTTTGCTGGGTTTTGTCCCCTTGTGTAGAAGGGTTTCCCAGGATGTATATGTTATGCTCAGAGGTGGCACGAGTAGGTGCCTATGGTTGGGTGGAGATGGTGCAACATCGCCTATGGAGAAACGAGCATACAAAAGAAGTTCAAATTGATATGGTAAATCTAATGTTAACATAATTAACAAAAAAACAACATGGATTTAGAGCTTGGTTTCCTTAAGAACAGTCTAATCGCTGGAAGGAATATCGTGAGATTTACCTTGCCGCTGCAGTTTGCTGCTGTACCTTGCCACAATACCTTGCCGCTCCACAATTTTATTTTTTCAAGCTCATTGAGCACCTTTCCCTAGGTTGTTTGGCCTAATTCCTTCACCAACAGGTGCACCCTACCCTAGCACATCATCAAATACCTTCAAACTGCAAGTTGGAGCACTTTGAAGTTTTAGGGTTTGCCGCTACCGATGGTGCCACTGCTTACCACCACTTTTCGCTGCTGTCGGAGGTATGTACTTATATATGTTTAAATTGTATCAATATCTTGAGGGTTTTTACAGGAGAAGGGATCTTTTTGTCCAAACATAAATCATAGATCCAGAGGGATCTCAGATCTAGGGCATCCAGAGGAACAACACACCCTTCATGTTTGATTGTTTTGATATGTCTCTAGATGTTATGGCATTATTGTGATCATATGTTGCATCTTGATCTATTGAAGTTATGATCATTATACTAACCACTTAAATACTAGAGATGCACTTGTTGATCTCCCCTCGAGGAGATATTTTTGTTTTGTTGTCTTTTCTGGACATGTTTGTTAAATTCCATGGAGGTTTCCATGGAAATGTTGTTGTCCTTGTTTCTTGTTCCGAGCAGGAGGCAAGACACTAGAGATAACTCTAAGAGGGAGCTATAGTGATGGTTTCATAAGGAAACATATTAGATAGTCTCTAGTTTGAGACATGAAGCATATATTTGTAGCACTCATATATTGCAGCCAATGATGCAAATCATGAAGAAAGGTGGATTTCAAAGGATCTTGCAGGAATTCATCAGAGACATGGTGTAAGAGGGAGCAGTGAGGGTCCAAAACATATCCACAGATGAGTAGACAAATGACATTTGCAACAAGCCTTTGTCAGGGACAAGCTTGGAAGGAATGCAAATTTTTCCCTCAGGGAGTTTTGATGATTGCAACATTGGGAAAACATTCCAATATTGATTAGATGGACTTGATCATGTGGGAATGGACTCGATGTAATCTTCGGTGGACTGAATATTCAATTTTCTACTATATCTCCAGGAGGAAATTATCGGGCAGACATTCCAAGATTGGTTAGACAGACTTGACCATGTGGGAATGATCCCAGGGTAGTCTTTGATGGATTGAAGGTTTGGGACTGTGGTATAGTCTTCGATGGAATGAAGACTCGAGGCCTGATGTAGTATTCGATAAATTGAATCTACATAGTTCTCGATGGACTAAGGACTCCTCCAGTGTGTGTGACTTGCATCATACATCATTCTCTTAGAGAACACTCACTTACAAGTGTATACTTGTAGAGGTGAGTGGTCCCGATAAGCATCATGCCGACCCTTCTCCCAATATTGGGCTATAGACGAGGGGAGATAGGGAACATATACATCTAGAGCAGATGTGCCCCGACGTAGTCTTTGATAGACTGAAGAATCAAGGTTCTTGAGGTGAAATTCCATGTGTCTGATAAGATCGAGCTAAATACATTCATAGAATGATGCTATGGGAATATGTACATTCCAGGAATGATCTTGATCATTCCAATAATGCTCATGATCATGTGGGAATGTGGACATTCCAGGATCAATCATGATCATTTGATCATGAGGTGAATGTGGCTCCAATGTGGTCTTGATTCTTGTCACGGGACAAGAATGACCAAAGATGCTAGACACAAGGTTGTGGAGATGGATCATCAACATAGCTAATGCGGCTCATTGAGAAACTTTTCTATCATAAAAGAATACGAAGAACAATACCATATATTCTTGGATAATGATTTCCTTGTTGAGAGGGAGTGTTGAAATTGTAACTATGGTCAGTCTTCCTAATGTACTGGAAAAAGAATGTCCTATGGGCATGTAGGTCCTAGTATATTCTAGTGGTGATGAGGCCCTAGAAAAGGTCCACATTGGGTGTAGCCATGTGTGACATGATGATTCTACCAATAACATGGTATATGTGACCATGGCATAGCCTGTGAGGCTATGAGGACCAAAGGAAAAACATCACAGAGAATACCTCCTTGGCTAAGAGGGAGTGTTGATGTTTATGGTAGTTGTGGGAGCTATTCACCTCTGGGATAACCTTTATTATAGATGAAGATGTCAAGAACTCAAGAATATCCTAGCCAGCCTCATAGAAAATAATAAAGAAGAATTATATTGCTCCAGAAGTCAAGTTGGCCCTGCCAGAAAAAATAAACAGAAAATATAATTTCTAGAAAGTCAGGTCAGACCTGCCAGAAAAGTCACTGAATATATTAGTATAAATAAGGATGAATCCTTCCTCATTTGACACACTCACTCATTGATCTATAGTGCAAGTTTGGTGGAGATAGCTGTAGCTGCAACTGCAGAAGGAAGAAAGGCACATATGGAGGGTCTATCTCTTTTGGTCTTGGTGATGTGTTGGTGGAGGCCAACCACTCTAGCGCTCTGGATGGAGTGAGATGCAACTGCATTGTTGTTTTTTATTGGTGATGTATTGGTAGAGCCACTCAATCACTCTGGCTAGAGTGATATGAAATTGCATAGTTGGTTATCTCTTGGTGGTGTGCTAGTGGAGGCTAGACACCCTAGTGCTCTGGCTAGGGTGTGCTACATCTATGTTGCTGGGATTATTTCTTGTGGTTTGCTCTAGAGTATTGAGATATTTCTTGGTTATTTTATATTGGCAAGGATATGCTCTATAAGAAGGTTTGCTGGGTTTTCTCCCCTTGTGTAGAAGGGTTTCCTAGGATGTATATGTTATGCTCGGGGTGGCACGAGTAGGTGCCCATGGTTGGGTGGTGATGGTGAACCATCTCCTATGGAGAAATGAAAATTCAAAAGAAGTTCAAATTGCTATGGTAAATCTAATGTTAATGCAATTAACAAAAAAAACAACAAATGTTGTTCCCCTTTGGTAAAATTTTGACAAATATTAAAACTAACCCTTATTTGTTATGTTGTGCTAAGAAAGATCACTATGTGTGTATCACCTGATGGGTTGCAAGAAGCTAGGCCCATCACTTCAAGTGGGTACCTTGCATTTGGATCCATGTACCTTGCCTCAAGAACTGTGAAACTGCATTGGGAACCATGATTCTACCTTGGGATCCATGTACTCATATTTGATCATATCCATAGAAATTAGGATCAATGCCATTTGCCTTGGGATCCATGTAACAAATTAGGATAGGTATAATTGATTTGGGATCCATGACAGTGCATCAGGCCATGAAAGGGATGCCATGTCATCACACTTGCCACATGGACCACTCATATTTTCTCTCCTTGCTCAGTTGGACATTGTATTCACACACATGCATTATTATTCTCTACTATGAGCACATGTGGGAGCCTTTGATGCATTTGAGGAGATGGTTACAAGTTGTTGGAGTGATTACATGTGGTTATGTTGACCAGTATGTGATGTGCCATTGGCCACAATAATTTGTTTGAGGATCATCCACCTTGAAGAGGTCATACTTGCCACTTGCATTGGATCCTTTCCTTGGACATCCCACACGTGTGGGAGTGATGTCACGCTTTTTGAGGTTCTTATTTATTATTTGGTCCATCTCCTAGATCTTGGGATTTGGTTATAGGGATGTTTGAGTCCAATGGACCATTCGACCTATTCTTCACTCATGATTGGGATGTTGGCACACTTTTTGAGGGAGTGCATATCTTCTAGACCTCTCTAGTCCACACCTGTGGTACTTCATGATGTATTTTAAACCATTTAAGAAGGGTGCTCATGTATTGGAGGATTTGGCAAATATTCTACCTTATTTATTGTTTTTTTCCCATGGTATTCACTAGGCCAATGGTTTTGAGCTAACACATTGTATTCTTCATTGTATCGAGAAGGATCCTTAGCTATAAAAGGAGGAGTCCTCTCTCATTTTCATTGTTGTAGATTAATGAGGAAAATTTCCTAAAGAGGAGTCTTGAGTATCTATATATTTTTATGTGATGTTTTAGGCTTATCATTCAAGGGTTTTATAGAATTTTTTTAGGTTTTTTGGGTGATAGAGCTACTACAAGGCCAAAGAAGTGCATCTTGGTCCACTTGGAGGGGAAAACAAGGCATATATTTCTTGCCATATTTCCCTTTGACCATTGAAGAATTTGGTTTTTTCATTGAGGTAGGATGTCTAGGGGATCTTCCTTATTACACAAGGCCATACTTTGAGATCACCTTAGCAGTACTTGGAGAGACTTCCTAGTGAATCGATCCCCCCATCCAAACTTGACAAGCCTTATTTTCCCTAGGTGATTATTGATAGGTAATCCTCTTTAGGTACCCTTAACTTTGCCCCACATTGAAACCCTAAGCTTCATACATACTTGTGTAGTGACCCCATAGCCCTTCCTAAGGCAATTGACTATCCTTGTATTCAACCATAAAAAAAAACCAAAATCGTCTTTTCCTTTCTTTATTCCTTTTGTTTGTTTGTTTTTGTTTAGTAATATAGGGTTTATGTTGTCTCATATTTGGTCTAGATTATTCAATCTAAGAATATTCATGATATATCTAATATATAGATCTCATATATGCTAGCTTGTTCTTCATTGAATATCTTCGGTCTTTGGCATTTAATAGGGTATTGATATGATTTCATGATTCACCTATTTAAAGATTTAACCCTAACATACTTTGACACTCTTGAATGCTTGATTTGATTATTATTGTGGATGCCCTAAGTTGTTCTTGGAACAAGTGTTATAAACCCTAACTAGATTACTCATAACCTAAATTTTCAACTTTGAAGCACATCATGTTTCACACACCTAAATAAAGTGAAACGACGAGGAACTAAGTGAAAAATCTTGGTGTATTAGTGGTTTTTTCACTTGGCCTTGTCTTTGGTTAGAAATATGACTACTTGCTTGATGTATGATCATATTTTCACTGTTTACATCTTTAATAATGCAATGTTTTGGGGTATTTTTTTCTCTAGTCCATCCACATAAACTAAATGATTCCCTAAAAGGTCCAACAACCTCATAAAAGGATAAAAATTCACCTCTTTTATCATTATTCAAAGGGTTCTTTTTCACTGTCTAAACTATAGAGATTAAAGTTCATGTTTTGGGTAATGATATGATGCTGGTCTTTGCAACGTCTTGATGTATTTATGCTCTAAACATTCCATAAGAACAAACTGATGCTAAAGGTTATCCAATGAAATCTCTAAAATTCAAAACATAATCTCTTTTGGTCAATGTCTAAGGGTTTAAATCATTGTTTAGAACTGTAGAGTTGAATTTAATATTTGGTTAATGTTGCATGATTGAATACACAAATAACCTTTTTGGCAGAACTACTCTCTTACACAGTTTTATGCTCTCATTTATGTCCAACACTTATGATATCTTCATAGTTCTACTTTTTGGTTTAAATCTAGTGCATATGATCATTGAATACTATCCTAGATCTTTGGTTTAAAGAATAATAAAGGATATTATTAAATGTGGGTTAATAACCAATGATCTCTCATGGTTTTGGGCATACGATCTGAATGACAAAGACACATAACTTGTTGAACTTGATGAAGATTTTGGTCACTGGTATATTCATCTAATCACTATCCCTGTTACAACATTTCTATCCCTGTGATATTTGTCATAACACTCACTGTTTTAATGGTATGACTTCACAATATGAACATTAATATATCATTGTTGATACACCTTTTTACTTGTTATCTCATTGCACAATTTGGACATTTTTTTTACAACATTTGACATTTGGTTATGCTTGTGGAATATTGGCAAATGTGAATGGTCTATGACACATGCTTAATTTCTTCACATAATTGTGTCACATGCATAAGCAAGAATTTTATCCTTCACTGATCAAATTTTGTTGTCCTTGTGATTTTAAGTACAACACTATATACTTTCTTTTCTTGCAAGGTCATTGGGATATAATGTTGGAATGCTGATAACTCGTAGTTTTATAAGAACACTATAATCTTCCCTTGTTGCAATTTCATTGGTCAATTTTAGCATATCATCTTGGGATGAAATGATAATGATGGTTTTAAATGATGATGAATGATATGCGATGAATGATACATTGCTTTAACATTCATGTTATTTTAATTTGAAGCAATACACACACTCCATGTTCCAAGAACTTTTTAATGAACAATTGTTGTCTAAGTTACATATTCCTTAAGCTCATTCTCAATTGATACATTGACATTTTATTCACTTATATTTGATATGTCTCACCCTTAAGAGAGGAAAATGTCTATCGTGTTGAACTCTAAGTCAAACCAAGTCTTGAACCTCCCACTTTCAGATACAATGATCAAACTTAATTTTGAACTCTAGGAATACCCCATTTAGGTTAGGAACCCTAGCCTTAAAGTGAAGAGGCAATGCCACTGAGGTGACAGTGGGTGGCTTACTTATCGGTTGCCCTAATATCTCCTTCACAAGGTGAGACTTTACCTTAGTGAGAGTTTTAGTGGTAACAAGGGGTAATATCTTAGAGACTTTAGAGAAATGGTGACAATCCCATTTCATCAACCCAATAGTAAACAAAGCATTGAACATATTCCTAGGATTCTTTCTTTGGACAATTTGGAAAGAAAGAAACTGAAGGATCTTCAAACAACATACCCATAACCAAGGCATACATATGGCACTGCATCTGAACAAGTATTCAAGAATCCATAAGTGCATTCCAGTGGCTGGATGAATCCATAGACTTGTAGGGCATGTAGAAACTCATTTTTGATGGCTGGAATCTATACTAATGTCCCTTCCTTCCAACAAGGTGAATCAACAGAACCCATAAGTTCTCACCCACATCTAAGAAATACCACCAACAAGATTCATCAAGCTAAACTTTGATGGAGGATAAAAAGGGAATCCAAGGCCAATAAGAGCAGGTGGAGCATTTCAAGATGAGACAGGGTCAATCTCATGGATTTATGTAGTTATACTAGGCAAAAATACAAACTATGCAACTGAATTAGATAGTCTACTCAAGGGATTGCAAGTATCACAAAGTCTGGGATATAATAAGCTCATCGTGGAAGGTGGATCAACATTGATAATTCAGGCACTCAACAAGATCTTGTGAGGCACTCACTTTGATAAAGTTTTCTCAAATTGGAGACTAGAGGAAAAAATGGTCCATATTGTGGACATGGCACATTCCATATCAAGCGTCATCTCATCCCATATTTGGAGAAAATCTAATGGATTGGCAGAGGCTAATGAAGCAATGGAAATGGAAGAGAAGGAAATATTATTGGAGTGGGAATCTTTGCAATCTAGTAAACTCAAAGAATATTACAATAGGATCATCATGAATGACAATGTCCACCCGTAAGGGGTGATAACACATGCATGCATGGCGCCTTCCACGTGGATGGAAAGGACACCACACAGCAGTGACTAACATGATGGTAGATTTACATGCGAAGATGCAGAGGGTACAAAGATTGAAGGGTGATGTATCTTGGTTGCAAAGTAAGCAGTGGGGTGATACTAACAGGTTATGGGAGATATCGAAAGAAATGGAGAAGTCAAAGACATATGCAATGTTTGAAGGATAACCTCATTCGTAAATGAATGAACCACTAATGCAGATGGGACATAGTAGTTCAACATGAAAAGGAATTATAGCTGTACATACAGGAAAATCAACATTCAATGTAAAGGGTGTCACATTGCACTTTGCATTTTATATGCCCTTTAACAAATCAAAGTATTTTCCATTGAATAGTGAAAAATTGGATACATTAACAAAAACTTTTCAACAACTTCATTTATTTCTCATTGAAGAAGCATCTCTAATAGGAGCAACATTTTTATATGAAGTTGACAAGTGTTTGGGATAGATGAATCACACACAAACATCCTTGCTTTGGAAATGCCGGTTTAATATTTTCTAGAGACTTGTACCAAGCGTATAACTGCATATACAGGAAAATCAACATTCAATGTAAAGGGTTTCACATTGCACTCTGCATTTTATATGCCCTTTAACAAATCAAAGTATTTTCCATTGAATAGTGAAAAATTGGATACGTTAACAAAACATTTTCAACAACTTCATGTATTTCTCATTGAAGAAGCATCTCTAATAGGAGCAACATTTTTATATGAAGTTGACAAGTGTTTGTGATAGATGAATCACACATGAACATCCTTGCTTTGGAAATGTCGATTTAATATTTTATAGAGACTTGTACCAAGCATAACCTATAAAGGATTCATTGATCTTTGAAGAACCAATCATTAATAAGAAAAAAATGCCATACACATTTTGGAAAGATGAGGTCAAATGCTATGAATTGCATACTACAATGCGTAAAAAAGACACAGATTTCATTAAAATCCTAAAAAAATGAGACTTGACAAAAAATTGGACCAAGATATTGAATACATAAATGCTCATTTCCATAGAACACCACCCTTAATTCCATTATTTCCATATATTTTTTATAGGAACAAATATGTAAAGAAACATAATGACTAGATGCTTTTAGTAGTTAATGAAGAACTAGTTATCCTTGATGTTATTGATGAACATGAAATCTATCAAGACACAATGGTATCTTATGAGAAAATAATGGCATTACCAACAAGAATACTATTATTTTCTCATAAGATAATAATAGTATTCTTATTATCTTATGAGAAAATAAGATAATAAATTATCTTATTTTAGTCAAGAAAAATATGTTAGTTGAACTATATGTAGGGAACTACAATACAAAGGATGGACTAGTTAATGTCACTAATGAAATATTCAAAAGATATACAAGAAAAAAGAAAGATGTAGAGTTGTTTGGAAAGAATTTGTAGATGCAACAATTGGAAAATCCCAAGGAAATAAACATTGTCAACCATATAAGCAAGACATTGAACCATCATGGACAAGAATAATACGAATTACAAAACCAAATGAAACTTCTAGAAACAAATATCAAACAACTATTTGAAATCAATTCCAATACAACTAGCATATTCTAGGACAATACATAGAATCCAAGGTCTTACTCTAAATAGACTTGCATTTTATTCAACTGGAGTCAAAAGACATTGACTTGTGTATATGACATTGTCAAGAGTAAAAAAAAATGATTCATTGTACAGGCTCAAGACATTATTGCAAAAGAACTTTCATGTGGCAAAAAAAGTGCTAGATGAAATGGATCATCTAACAACAAACACATCATGGATACTAGAACACGTATAAATGCCAATATTCTCTATAAAAATTTTCTTAATTTTTACATTGAACACACATAGCCTACACAATCATCTTGAGTAAATTGTACACGATGAATATTTGATGGAAAATATGGTTCTTTGCTTCCAATAAACTTATTTAGACTATCCACCAACGACTAATCAATTAAGCAAATTCAATTTCAACATAGCATATTTTATGCATGGAGTTCTTATTTGTATAGAAAAAACTATAGAAATAAATATAACAAAAAGATATTGCAATGATAAATTAGAACTCATTGTGTCAAATGTACATGCTCAACAATCAATATGCATATTCAACAACTATGCTACACCTTTTACATATATTTCAACAATAATTGATACAATCTCACTAGCAAGAATGGAATCTGTACAAAGTGATTTCGTGTTTATAATAATTGGTAATTTCAACATTGACATGCATGCAAAGAATAAAAAGAGAAAATTGCTACAACATTATATGCAATCACTATAAATGCAAGAGATAACACATACGTTTTTTTTGAAAAAGGAAAATGTGTTATTGATCACATTTGGACAAACCTGTGAATTGAACAATGTGAGGTCCATATATTAGAGGCATATTGGATTGACCATGGCATATTTCATGCCCTACTACACTTTGAGTGAACTTCCTATCATCGTAACATGTTTTCTGAAAGTTACAATGAAGCAACATAAATCTATCTATATTGTAACTTGATTTAACAATGTTTTTTTTACTTTCTTGGATTTAAAGATAATTAGTTCTTCGTAGTCACAACTTACATCTACAATGTCAAATATGTTCTCTTCAATACTAAAAAACATGAAGTTCTTCATTAGGTTTATCTATATTTTCCTACCCATCTATATCTGATCCAGGTGGATATCAGTGGCCACCCACCTATTCCAACTGGCTCAAAACAGTCTTCTAGAAGTTTACTATTTTTAGCATTTTTTTGGTTGCTGAACTTTCGAGGCCATTTTGAGGGACTAAATGAAGGTTTTTTGGGATAGATCACCTCAATGATGGCTGAATATTTTGATTGAGCCCTAAAAATAAATCTCCTCGACGATACCTTTCCAACGAGATATCATGCACCCCAAACGAAGATCGTATGACAAAGTTACGCCCCCAGGAAGTTGATACACCAAACTACCCAAAACAGGGTCCACAAAATTGTTGGCTTTTCATCTTCTGGGGTTAGGGTTTTTGAATTTCTTTATGTTAAAAAGGCCTTTGGAGCCTCATTGTAACAATTATCTTCTTGTGAATGTGAGTAGCCATCACATCTCTTCTCAGAGATAAGCTGCAACCATTCTAGTGAGTCTTTCACTCTGTATTTTTACAGTCTTGTACATTTTGCTCATCAATATAAATTGTGTATTACTGTGTCTTTGTGTTTATGGTTGCATTTCTGATATATTTTGGTTATATTATTGGATATCTGAGATATATCTATACATTTATTTATTATATCTCCGCTCTCATTTTGTGCTGAAAATAATCCGGATCAGTGGTATCAGAGCAGACTGCTCTTGATCGTTTTTTAGTACATGTACCCGACGAGGTCTGAGTATAGAAATTTGGGTCTCGATCTTGTATCTCTTGAGGAAAATAACTCTCACACGCCTAAGAAACCCTCCATGGCAGAAGAAAATAAAAATCACAGAGCAAATGATTCTATTAGTCTGTTGCTTGAGCAAGCTCTTACGTGACAGAGGGATGAAATGATGGAGAATTTTTCCCACATCCTTCAGTGCCTACTGATAACAACCGACACGTCTTCATCAAGCGACCACTTTGGAGGCACCTCACCTTTCAAGTTACAAATTAATTTTTATATTCCCGTATTTGAAGGACAGATAGATGTAGATGCCCTAAAAAATGGTTAAATATGTTAGAAGGTTATTTCTCTGTTCACATATTTTTCGGTAGGGAAAAGATCACCTTCGCACTCCTTAAGGCTCTCCCGCATGTCAAACATTGGTGGGAAACTTACTAGGAGAAAAGTTCCACATAGGAGTCTATAATATATGGGGCCGAGACCACTTGGGATTCTTTTGTGGATGTGGTCAAGGAACAATATTACCCTTTTGGTAACTATGATGACTAATACATGAGATGGACCACACTGCGTCAAGAGAGGGGCCAAGCAGTGCCAGATTTCATCAATACTTTCCATACCTTTCACACCAAGCTGGGTATTAAAGATTCTGAGCGACATTTGGTTCTGAAATACCGTGGGCCTCTACACAGATAAATCCAAACTGAAATGGAGTTTCTTAACATCTCATTGCTAAAAGCTACCTATTGATATGCTATCAAAATCAAGAAAAAAATTAGGCACTAGAAAAAATGAGAGTTCATATATGCAAATACGCAACAACCAAAGTATGATAAATACAACCCTAACAAACAACCTCTCAAAAACCAGTCCAAGTCACATGAAAATAAGGGTCACGGGAAGATGAAGAAGGACACTGGAAAGTGGTGTGACTTCCACAAAAGCCCTTGGAATAATACTAATGAATGTCGCTCAAAAAAGTCATTGGTGTCTGAGATCAAAGGCAAGGATCCGAACTGTAATTCAGAAAATACTGGTAGAAGACAGATCATTGACAAAGACTCCACTGCTACTGTCATGACCACAACAATTCAACCAAAAGAACCAGCATATCCTGAAGAGGGGGAGTGCCTTTTTCATTCACAAATGTGGGTGAAGGGGACCTCACTGCATTTTATTGTTGATAGCGGAAGCTAGAAGAACCTCATCTCAGTAGAGGTTGTCAAACAGTTGGGATTGCTGACAACACTACATCCACAACCATACAACATCGGGTGGCTTTGCAAGGGATGAGATCTTCATGTCAACCAATAGTGTCGATTGTCATACGACATCCATCCCTTCAAGGATGAGGTATTATGTGATGTTCTCTTGGACTAGCCATATATGTGCAAGCACCATGCTATCTATGAGTCTCAACCTCATATTGTCATTATTACTCTGGGGGGTCATCTCTATAGGATACCAAAGGTAGTTACGACTACTATCCCACCTAAACAGTGTCACAAGGTAGTATCTCATACTACAAAATTAAGCTTCTTCATAGTATGTTCAAAAGTTGAACAGAAGAACATCGCACCCACTACAACCTCAGTCCAAGCACCTTCTGTCCAAGATAAGCAGGTCGACAAGATTGAAGAAAACCACAAGGATTCCTTCTGCACACAGTCATCTCATGTAGCCGAACTGGTTCAAAAGGTCCAACCCTTCCAGCCATAGGTTCATGACAACCTTCAACAAGCTAATCAACGCAGCTTCTCCAGCAAGGCAGGCAACTCATCAAGATGCAGATTCAACAAATGATTTTCCATCTCCCTTGGGCACTCAACACAATGGATACCATTGATTCTTAATGAGGGAGGATTGATCTAGATGGATACCGGTGACCACCCACCTATTCCAATTGGCTCAAAACAGTCTTCTGGTAGTTTACTATTTTTAGCAGTTTTTCGGTTCCTAAACTTTTGGGGCCATTTTGAGGGCCTAAATGAATGTTTTTATGGATCGATCACCTTAATGAAAACCAAAGGCTTTGATTGAGCCCCCAAAATGAATCTCCTCGATGATACCTTTCCAACGAGCTATCGTGCACCCCAAACAGAGATCGTATGCCAAAGTTACACCCTCGGGAAGTTGATACACCAAACTACCCAAAACGGGGTCCACAAAACTGTTGGATTTTCATCTTCCGGGGCTAGGGTTTTGTAATTTCTTTATGTTAAAAATGCCTTTGGAGCCTAATTGTAACAATCATCTTCTTGCGAATGTGAGTATCCGTCACATCTCTTCTCAGAGATGAGCTGCCACCATTCTAGCGAGTCTTTCACTCTATATTTTTACAGTCTTGTACATTTCGCTCATTAATAGAAATTGTGTATTACTGTATCTTTGTGTTTATGGTTGCATTTATAATATATTTCTGTTATATTATTGGATATCTAAGATATCTCTGTACATTTCTTTATTATATCTCCGCTCTCATTTCATGCTGGAAATAATCCAGATCAATATCAAGAATGAAGTTTGAAAAAAATATTGCAAACATTGTTGAATTTGCTTTTTTAAGATAAATTTGTTTTTTTTTTCCGTAAATTAAAGTTATGTATATTCTATTTCTTCTTTTTTAATTAAAAATTCAATAATCTTATTATAAAATATAAATCAAAACCTTTAAACAAAATTTCATGTGTCAAAACATTTGAACACAATTTCATGAATAATTTTTTTTGTCAAAATTCTAACTTCCTTACAAAGTTTACAATTTTACAATAGTACAAAGGAAGTCATTAGTCAAATACTTTAAGATGCAAAGAAATAACATTATCACTAGAAAATAACTTGTAAATTCATGATCCGAGCATTTACTCAAAGTGTTTGATATCATCATTTGTATTTATAATAAAAGTTTGTGGACATTGGTGTTTTTCAATATATCTTGTTATTTGTTTTCTCAATATCACATTGCTCAATGATTAGGAAGACTATTAGTATATTTGAATCATTCCTCACTTTGATTAGATGAAACAAGTCTATCACTATGAAATAGGCACACTAATATGGACCTACTTGAATTTCAACTAGAATTGTGATTTATGTTTGGAGGATTTAAGTAAATTCATAATTCAACAAAACCCCTAAACACCTACTTACACCATGCACAAAACTTAAATCATGAAATTATGATCATCCTCCTTAAAATTTCACCACAATGCATATCATTATTTATACAAATTGTTAATTTCAACATTATGATTCATCACTAAATATCATGGAAACCACTTATTTAGCCTTGGAAGATTCTTGAATTGAAAAAAAAACAAACTTGTTTATATTTAATATTTTGTATTCATTTTATATTTAAAGGATCAAAACTTTTGTAAACTCTTACAAGTTTCAAATTCCGTTGCTATTAATAGTTGCATTGCATTAAAGAGTTAGTTAGAAATATGACATATTGCAACTTTGACTCATTGCAGAAAGTTTTCACCTCAGGCTTATTTGCTTAAAGTAATAGCAATCTTCCAAGGGAATTTAAGGATTGAATAAAAGAGTTACAATATTGAACACCTACATGTATGCACACTTTTAAGTATGCTTTATACTATCTTTCATTTCTGTGGTAAAATATCTCAAATTAGACATTTTTGCATCATTATTACTACATATATTCATAGACTATTTGTTGACATATTGCAATTATAACTTATTAATTAAAAAAAAAACACCAAGTACAATGAAATGTTATAGGGAAAACATTAACGACTTAGGGAGACTTCCATAGGATGGGTTTAGGGTTTAGGGTTGAGAACTGCTATCGACCCTTAATTTCTTAATGTCTTTGTAACATTCATTTAATTTTAATATCCTACATTACCCTTAAAATTATAATTCATTAAATCCATTCATATTTTCAAAAAAACTTGGATCAAGACCATGGAATTCTTGAGCTCAATCCATTGTTGAGTCATAGTTGTAAGAAATTTTTGATAACTAACAATATTCTTGTAGCATCAACAACAACTTTGCAGTCGAATGAAATAGAAACCACATTAGATTTCTAAAAAAAATTGTTTCAACAAAGCTGCTTAAAACCTTCCTCTTAAAAAACATTTGATAAAAGACAATAATGAGGATATCCTACAAACCAAAAATAACACAGAAATAACCTTACTACATTATACAACTTTGCAGTCGAATGAAATAGAAGCCATATTAGCTTTCTAAAAAAATCGTTTCAACAAAGCTTCTTAGAACCTTCCTTTTAAGAAACATTTGATAAAAGACAATAATGAGGATAATGAGGATAGCCTACAAACCAAAAGCAACACAGAAATAACCAAAAGCAACTACATTATAGCAAGTTTTTAATATTGTTGTTATTTGTGTAGGCATAATAATGATGCAAATAAGTTTAATTAAAAATGTAGTGGACATTTTGATTTATCCATTTCTAAACCAATGTTTTACAACCCCGGATTACCTTTACTAATATATTATTATATTGACTAATAGGAATAAGTGATTGAATGTATTTAAAAGCTTAAGGTCATAATTCCATATGAAAAGTTATAAATTATTGTTCGTTGACAAACTTCCTAAAAGTTATTAGGATTAAATAGTTGAATCCATTTGAAATATTTTAATTCATAATTGCATCTCAAAAGTTATTAGGAATAAACCATTGAATCCCATTGAAATATTTGAGGTCATAATTCCATCCCAACCCATTAACATAATAACACAGAGTCAGAGATTTATGTAAGTGTGGTATCTTTAAATTTTATTATTGTATAAGAAAAACCAACCTTGACATGTTCTTACCATTTATGTTTAATAGTTCTACCAAATTCCAGGATCAAATATATGACATAGCTTTTACTAGTCAACCAATCGAAAAATTTGACAGTGTGGCTCTTATGTTTGACTACTAATCTCTGTATTATATATTCTACTTCATGTTGTTGTAACAACTTGTTAGAATCAATATGAATGAGTATGCTACAAGATACACTATTAAAGTGAGGCATCCTTCAAGAGAGACCTATGGAAAACAAAACAAGGGCACATATCTAAGAAGATTATTGTGCCTACATATCACGTTTGACAAGTAATAATGATACATGAACTTGAAAATATGCTTAGATTACACTAATAATTCCAACAAAGGCACAACAATGAGGAAGACATAGTTAAACCCATATTCCGGGCCTCACTTCAGTCGTACACATAGGTTTAGAATTGTGCCTGATAGTTGTGCAGAGTAGTTGATGATAACAATATAGATTTTGGCATAGAATTAGCGTGCCTAATGAAAGTGAGCTATACTCTAACTTTTACAAGAGTATTAAACACAATTAGGCCAAGCTACAAATAAACATGATTTGCATTTTTTTAATATATGAAACTTATTTAAAAATTAAGCTATGCCACAAACAAATGTGATTTACTTTTTTTTAATGTATGAAACTTAATGTTTTATTATATTATGTATTCATTGATTTGACTTAGGAAAGTCCATGTATAACTATTTTTCCAAACACTTGAACTAGTCTCTTCCAAATGTGCTTCCATTGACTTTAATCCCATGAAGACACTTGCCCACTTAAAAATAATGAGAAATGCAGATCCATTGATAATTATTTGAAAATAAAAGTGAAGATCAATTTGTCTATCTTGAAAATTCTAAGGCTCTTGAATGTTTCAATACTTAATGAGGTTCAAGCACACTATCTCCATCTGAAGTGTGGTGAGGTCTCCTTAGCACGAGCTCTAATAAAGGTGTAAAATTATAATAATATATGATTTAATAATTCACTTGCAAACTATTTTCTTTCTTATTGTCAAGATTTTTCCTCTAATAATCTTCTGCCTTTTAATTTTCCTCTATAGGTTTTCTGGCTACAAAACCTATTAATTTAATATCTTCTTGGAGAGGCTCCATACACCCACATGATATTACAAGTGTATCTCCTATTTTACCACCACCTTCACTATTGAATGAGCGTATGTATTCCTTCCTAGCACAATATTGATAAAAAAACTTCTCATGTAGACATGGAAGATCTGGAGTTGTTTTTATTGGGATGACTATCTCTAATTTCTGACCAAATTCACAATTTGCAAAGAAAATATTTTTTTTTTGTAATACAAAGTTTTCTTAGCAAATAGTAGGCCCAATTGTGGGGCTTCAAAAAAAAGGATATATGAAGGTGAGTGAAAGCACACTAATGTTACTAAATATGATTACCACAAACATTTTCCCCCGACAATCTTTAGAAATTCCAAATAACTGCATGCACTCATTTTGACACTACTCTTTCTTTTCCTTGATTAGATTGGTAGAAGTGGTCATATTAAGATACCTACAAGCTCATACTCGCCTCTTAGTTGACAATATTTATCTCCATCCTATAAAAAAGGCACACATAACATGAATTATTCCATGCTATTTCTTTCCTTCTAAAGAAAGATATTGTGCAACACATTTCTAGAATCAAATTCCAAATTGATTTTCAAAGAGGTTTCTTAGGCAGTGATACAAAATATGGAAATAAACAAGGATTGAGTAAGAAACATGTAAAGGATTGGATTTCCTCAGTGTTATTTGCTCCTTGGTTATTTACAACCCAAGTAAGAAGAAATGTAGTGGATAGTTTTTTCTATTAATTATTTTAGCACAAATATTTATTTAGAATAATTATATTCCCCCAAGTGTAGTATGTACAACTTCAAAATATTTTTAATCAGAAGTTTACATACATAAAGGAATGCCAGTTAGAATAGATATGCCTAATTATTGTTATCTCAACACCTCTTGATGGAGGACTTACAACAAATATTGATGCATAAGTCACCAATTCAGGGCATGAATTTGTATTGTACTACCCTCTTATCAATTGGTTAATAGGTAGATAGTTGGCATCTATGAGATGGAAAACACCTCTAGATCATATGTAAATTCTGCTAGAGACCATTATGTTGATTGCTTCTTCAGTTTTTATTCGCAGCTAAGTTTAACCACAAAAGGAGCCATACTAGGTTCTAGTCCACAAAGGGTTTTTCATGGTATCTACACAACATATGGCCAATTTCATGGGTTGTGATTAAAAAATAGGCTCTATTGAGGATTATATCTTTGGGCTTGGTCCATTTTTTTATTATATTTATAGGCTTGTTGCTGCGTAGTCAATGTGTAAAGGCCTCATGACCTCTAGTTTACTGTGCAAGACTTCATTGCAACCTACATCTCTAGATTCTGTAGTGTTATGTTGCATCAAGGAATCACCATTCGGGTAAATGCACATTGTGTTGGTATTTCCCTTTCTCCTCTATCCTTTCTTTCCCACAACATCTATCCATTTTTTCTATAAAACAACTGTTTTTTCCAATCTAGGAAATTATTAAAAGAAAGTTATTAATAATAAATAGGCTATTAAACACAACACACAACTTATTCAGTAATATCTCAAGTTGTTGCAAATTGGCATAAAACACTATTAAAAATATATCAAAGCGTCCCAAGTAATAAGAGATTAAAACATTATTAACTTATTAAGATTCACGTTAAGCATGAATAATATCTCCTAATATGTTACTGGAAAATATAGTACAAAACATTGGGTTCTTTATGCATCCTAGACTAGAAACTCATTGGTATTTCCCTTTCTCCTCTATCGTTTCTTTCCCACAACATCTATACATGTTTGCTATAAAACAAGTATTTTTTCCAATCTAGGAAATTATTAAGAAGAAGTTATTAATAATAACTAGGCCAGTAAATAACACACACCTTATTTAGTAATATCCCAAATTATTCCAAACTAGCATAAAACACAATTAAAAACATATTAAGGTGTCCCAAGTAATAATAGATTAAAACACTATTAACTTATTAAGATTTATGTTAATAGAAAGTGATATTTATCTCCTAATATGTTACTGCAAAATAGAGTACAAAACATTGGATTCCTTATGCATACTAGAGTATAAAATTATCAACATCAGTTGAACCCTGCAACCTCACAACCTTTTGGGCTTGTCTAGTCTAGAAATAATTGTATTATTACTTTTCTCTTTGCTATAATCATTGTTCTCAAGGTCAGTTGCATTCTCTAACCCCACAAATTTTTGAGTTTGGTTACTACTATACCACCACAATAATTGGCAGTTGACTGAACAGAGCACTAGTCAGTTACAATTCTCTTATGATAGAAATTATTATTTCCAAGAACATAAAAAATGCCAAACTATATGAAGTTATTTAATTATTATTACCGTAGAATCTAAAAAGGGAAATATAAGACATTAAGGGGGATTTTCATTAATCCAAACTTGAGTTTTAGAATCAAGAATAATGTCAATTGTTGTTAACATAAAAATTGTACATCTCTTGCAAAAGGTGACAAAAAAGCTCCACAAATTTGCCCTTCCTCAATCGGTCTCTTGCTCACAAGCCACTGGAAATCCTCTCTACTCATTTAATCAATTTCTTGTTGACTCAACTTGTAATCTGTTGGAACAATCTCTACCTAGAAAATCACCAATGTTTGGTTTTTCACTTGATTCACAAATCCATGCCACTCTTGTTTGTTAATTCTTACTTCTTCAAGTAGTATTGGTGGAATTGTTGCAACGATAGAAACTAAGTGCTTTTACATGCTTGGATGAGAGATCTATGAGACGTCTATTACTTTAATTTCCATAATGTCAAGGAAAAAAGGTGAATCCTTTTTATTTATTTTTAACTTAGCAATCATAACTTTAATACATAAACTACCATAGATTCATAAAAAATTCCATAAGTTCGTAAAAACATGCACATATTTCAATTCAAAATGGTAAGATTATATTTTTATAAAATAAGAGAAAATTGTAAAATTCATTTTTTTTCAACAAATTACCATGTATTAGGTGTTCAACACAAAAGAGAGTCTTGAACAGTTTCGGAAAAAAGTTACAACTGTTGCAAGATTCGTTGTAGCTTATGAAACAACTAATTTTCCATCAATAGATTATACAATTACTTGGGTAGTTGCTAAAACATCTTCCAAGTCCATGTTTCCTGTACTCACTCAGAGGCACTTTTTGCATTCCAATTTTTTACTCAATGGGGTCTTGGTTCAATAGAATCTGTGAAACTATATAGTACTATCTATCTCTTTTAGTGGATAAAACAAATCTTGGTTTTAGATATTGGTTCTTTTGTTAGAAAGTCAGCTTCATTACTCAATTTGTTAGCTTGAAAATATCTTTTTAATTAATTTGAAAAGGCTTTTGCTGAATATGATTTTATTGTTTCTCTTTCACTTGTTCATGACATACACATTTATTTATGCTATATCTTCACATTCTTTAGATCGCTCTAATCTGAAAAATATCATTTCACCCACAGACAAATAAAATGAAAGAGCAACATTGGAAATAGAAGCCAAAATGTAACTATTTCTAAATATGAATTCAAACAAATATCCTTCTAGCATTTGTTTGCTGACTTACACTTGCTTTCCATGTACATGTACAAACCAACACCATCCATCCCAATACATATTGAAGATTTGACTAATTGCAAGGTTGGAGAATTTTTCCATGGCAATGTCATTGTCACATATAGAGCAATACTTGACAAATCACAAAAGGCAAGTGAAATTTTGGGCACAAATTTAAAGATGCTAAAGGTGAAATGATAGTGACCTTGAATGTCCATGCTAATCTCATTGAACAACATCAAACAAAACTTCTTATAGGAAAAATGATTTGTAATAGAAATTTCAAAATTGTACCCAAAACTAATTATGACCATGGTGAATGTGAATGTATTCTACCAATGGATCAACACATTAGCATAGAAAACATAGCACCCATTTGTCAGGATTATAACTTCATACAAAACACATTAAACAAAATAATTTTAGCAACAACATAATGATATATGCTCGGAACAATAGGTGCAATTGTCACCATTGTCAAGAAATCGGGGACACAATATACCTTAGAAATCAAAGATAGCAATTTAGAAAATAATAAGGCAACAATAAGGCTATTTCTATCCAAGCATTTATCTTACAAAAGATTTATTTTCCTTTCCTATATTTTCCATACGAAAAAAGAAAATTAATACATGTGTTTTTGCTAAAATGCAACTACAATTATTTCCAACATTTGCAACACAATTTTTTTCCATTGAAGACCAACTTTCAAAGAAAGAATTTCCCATATTATTATTCAGAAATGTTGTCAAACAAAAAGAAGCACAATCCAACAAAATGTGCATAGGTTAGTCAAAATTCATTTCACCACTAAGGGCGAAGAAAGCATTTGATTATCTAAAAATGTTGCTCAAGTCCAAAAATCAGGTAAAACATTGGAACCATATAAAAATGTGTTATATTAAACATACTTCTTACTAAACAAATGTCCACTAACACTTACATTGAACAATGTCAAATAGGTTTAGGGCACGTACAATACCAACCATTTATTCCAATCCTTTTTAGCCTATATGCTCAAAATGAATTTTAGTAATAGAATATTTTGGATCAATATAAGGAAGAATACTACATTGTGCTAAATGTGAGGCTGAAACCCCTTTCAAATATTCACACCAACACAAAAAATGAAAATTTACTATGTTCTCTTAGATATGACATATTAAGGAAACTATTTCCAAATTTGATAGCCTTATCATATGAAGATTACACGAAATAATATTATGTTGTCATATGCATGTTGCGTGAATTTGTTGTTCATGTAAACTTTATACATAATCATGATAATACAATAGTTGATGTAGAGAGAAATGCCACAGAATGAGAATTTTCTTACTGAATTTTTGCAAAAAAATACTTCAACTAAAAAAGGTATGTTTCAAAACATTGTTCTACTAAAACCTTTCACAATTTGAATTTTGCAATTTGCTGAATGTGTTCTTACACTCAGTTTCATTGTAAATTACAGGGATACTGAAATTTTCATATGGATGTAGATCCACTAAGAAGACTATATGCAATGAGATTTTTGTAGCACATTTTTGATCAAGCACTCAATACCAGTGTAGGAACAATATCAAGGTGTGATGGGGATATAACTAAAATGGGGGGAGAGAGATGATGGCTCATGGTCCAAGTCATTGATCATTGTGAGGGGACCAATGTACTACGTAGAGTGATTTAGTCTAATGTCTTTTTAATTGTGGGGCTATAGTGCTTTAGTCTAATTTTTAAAATTATGTTTTCCACTTGAACTTTAAACAATGGTTGAATTTAACTTGACAACTCTACATATAGAATAACTTTTTGTACAAATTTTTCCTTCCCATTTCTTAATTGTAGCTCAAATTCAACCATGGAACTCTAATGCCTGAAATGCTTAAACTTCAATACTAAGCTTACTAATGTTTTATGCTATCATTATTTTAACCCTAGGTTAATTTTAGCTTCACATTTTTAATATCTAGAATGTGTTAGTTGATATCCATTGAAGTCTGATTTAGTATTCTTTTACCCAAAGTTTAAATCAAAATAAACACATAGTTAGTAATGAATAGGTTAATAAAATTGCATGTTCAAACTACCTTTTTTTTAATCAAATGTTTGTAATATTGACATGATGGATCCATACTCTTATTGATTAGAACCTTAAACAAGACAACAAGCATGTTCTAATCATTAAAGTTGTTTTAAATCTAAAGAAATCTCTAATATTTGCAATAGTGGAATACTTTAGTTCATTTTTGTTTAATATTGTTTTTGGCTTTTGAGTGTTGTCTGTATTGTTAGAGACAAGTTTCTATTTAAGACAAGTTTTTATTGTTAAAGTCTTTTCATGATAAGTGTCTATGGCTATTGTGGCTAATTTCCCAATAATTTTTATTATAACATTGTAAAAGTTAGTGTATTGATACACCTATTACATTATATTTTTTCTAAGAGGTAGGTATAAGTAGCTTCGCTGATGATTTATGAAGGTCATTTAATGTGAATATTTTTTCAACATGCATAATGGGTTGGGATCAAATTTGAAGCGTAGGGTTCTATTTCACTTTGAAGGGCTATGATTGGTTTAACCCTTCAACATTGACAGGTTAAACTAAATCATTATTTTCATTTGAAAAAGTAAACAATATATCAAAATTTCATTACGTATTAAAGGCAATGTAATGTAAATCTCAATCTAGTGACAAAATTCACCTTTTTCCACCATGTAGCCTTTGGTAACCAAGGTCGATTTTAATCCAGGCTTGATTTCATTTTAATCAGCCCCCATTGTGTTCATATATGAATGTTAAAAGATAACTAGAAATAAATGCAAGATTTAGCGAGAAAAGGAGTCAATAATATCCATCCATAATCCAATGAAGATCAAAAGTTGAAGCAACCCTAGGCATTTGTCCATATACATATTTTTTCAGAAATAGAAAAATAATTGACAACATGAAGAATTCAATTGAAAAACATTTATAACCTATGGAGCTTAGCAATTCCCATACATATATGAAAGCAACAACTAGGACAAGGGTCATGTATGTAGCAACTCTATGTAATTGATCTCCTTGTGGAAACTCTTAATCACAATGAAATGAAATTCTAAAAGTTAGGAAGAACCATTATATATACAAGTAAATAACAATGCGCTTTTTTGTAGCATTCAAATCTTAGTTCTTGTACATTGTAGAAAATATTCCAAGTGTACATGTTATTGTAAATTTCCATGAAACTATGGACGATCTAAAAACTAATAATATTAAAAAAAAATATAAAGCAATATTTTAAAATTTCTCTCTCCTTCACATCAAACTACTATCTTAACATGCTTAAATGTGTGCAAAGTCTATTATAATTGTGATATAAGTCCCATTGAACGTATGGAAACTTATTGGAGCCACGTTGAAAATATTTTATTCCACTATATAATGTTAACATTCTTTGATCAAACTATAAAAACACTAGACATTACAACATTGATTAAAATATTGTGTCATCATCAACTTGCTCAACCTAGTGGAGGAGGATGCTACAACTTCATTCTTTTCCAAGTTTCATAAACTGCGTTCCAATCTACATCATGCAACTCTTGAGGTACCGATAGACATCAAATCATTTTAAAGTGTCTAAGGTTTATAAAAAAAGTCTAGATCTATCATCGTTTTTATACAATTCGACTTAGAGAATCCTCTTTCACAACTAGTAGTGCTCTATGGAAGAATAAGAATTTGCCACAATTTCATCAAATTTGGAAAAGAATCACATTACCCTATTTCATCTCCACATCATTCCCATGCTCCAAACATGTTTTTCTTTGGATATGTTTGATGTGGAGTGGCAACAAAATTTCTATTTCACCTTCACATTTTAAGTATCAATTATTGGCGAGTCTCCAATATCAAAATTTTCACATAGGTGTAACAACCATCATTTTGGTTTAGAATCTCTTCATTCTCTTCTTCAAAATAACAATGGGGCCTAAAACAATTAGCTACATTAAATAATTGTAAATTTGTAAACTTTTCATTTAGACAATTAAGAAACTTTTAGATAAATGCTTTGCCTAAGTGAATACAATCTTCCATAGTACCAGAGCCAAGTGAATTTGGTATAGGTTCAAATCTAAATGAATGAACATGTGAAGCACTTGTATTATCAATAAACTCCAAATTTCCATTTTCTGATTTCTTCAATAAATATGAAACATGTTGAGAACCAACTCCAAAAATATCTCGCAATAATTTGTTGTGAAGAAGATCAATACGCACAGGATGTTATAACAATATGTTCCTCTTGAAATTGTTGACTCAATTTATTTAATTTATGTAACGACCCCCGTTGTTACAATTACATGCGATGCAGGGCACAATTTATTTATTTATTTATTTTTTATTTTTTTATAAGGCATGAAAGAAACAACGATAACAATCAAATATTCACTGTCCGCGAGAGTAAACAATTCTAGATCAATCACATGTCGACTTAAGTAAGGCGCAAGAGAAATCTAGTCACTAAATCAATCATATATCTAATAAATTCATGACGCCAGATTAGTTAACATTTAAATTCAAGGTGCAAAAGAATAATGACAAAGCAATCACACGCCCACTTAAATTAAGGCGCACAAGTACATTTTGTTACTAAACTAATCATGCATCACCATTATTGCAAGGCACGCGGGTAATCAAGCTAAATAATTTTACATCCATCGTTAATCCAATGCACAGGCAATCCAATAGTTTAATCACAACATAATCCATGGCACAAGGTAAATTTATAACTCAATCATTCATCAATTATTAATTATTCATTTCACCAGAGAAAACTATCAATTTATCTCATGGCGCAACCAAGCTATCTACTCAACCAATCATACATCAATTTAAGGGAGGCAATAGTAAATTATACACATATCGTTATACATAAGCATTGTTCATAATGCATAATTCATCAACATTTATATCGTGGCGCGTGAATGATTTATTTACTTAAGTAATCACCCCTCTACATTTCAAGGCGCGCAAACAATCTAATTGTTAAATTGATCACACATAAACATTAATCAAGGCGCTCATGTAATCAAATCACATCCAAACATTCAATACATCTCCTTTAATACATGGCACAAAATAAGTTTCAATTCCAATTCATGCACAAAGTAGTCATGTTTTTCAATGAGGCTTACAATTTACATTGTAAATTCCCCAACTTAGGTACTATTAATCTACAATATTCCTTAAAAAATTTAACTCATACTCAAGTAAATTTGATACATTACCTATAATTCATGTGCGAATAAAATTTTTTCATTCATTTATAGACTAACCCCAAAATAAATCAAGCATTCAGTAGAGCCTTTTATTGACAGGTCATAGATCTCTAAAGTGCTCATTAAAATTAACATTAATATATAAAATGACACTTAACAACGAATATTAAACTTGAAGACTTCTAGACATCATAAGGAAAATGATACATATAAAACTATGCGATCGCATTGAAAGAAGATATCTACCTTTGAATATTACTAAGTAAAATCAAATAAAACTAAATGACACTCCAAAGTGCAGGGCATCTTCTAATGCAAAAAAGGTGTAGGAATAAGAAAAAAGCAGGGACTTAATAACTCAGAGACATGAAGGAAAAAAGTAAAGTTGGTAAAATTCCCCAACAACACAGAGATACTGAGGAAATTTTTGGGAATAATAGTGAGCAACACGCAAAGATAAAGAAGGTAAAAACTCATGCTGGTTCCCCCACAAGCTAGAATGTTTTACACAAAAAAACGTAGAGATGAAGCTGGTAGAAAGGCATGCTGGTTTCCCCCACAGTCTAAGCACATTTTTACACAAAAAATGCAGAGGTAAGGAGGGTAAAACATTTTTCTAGTTTCCCCCTCATTCTGAGCACGTTTTTACCCCAAAAACGCAAAGGTAAGGAGGGTAAAAACTCTTGATAGTTTCCCCCACAGTCTGAGCATGTTTTTACACAAAAAACATAGAGGTAAGGAGGATAAAAACACTTTCTAGTTTCCCCCACAGTCTGAGCATGTTTTTACACCAAAAATGCAGAGGTAAGGATGGTAAAAACTCTTCCTAGTTTCCCCCACAGCCTGAGCACATTTTTACACAAAAATGCAGAGGTAAGGAGGGTAAAAAATCTTTCTAGTTTCCCCCATAGTTTGAGCACATTTTTACACAAAAAACGCAGAGGTAAGAAGGGTAAAAACTCTTGCTATTTTCCCCCGCAGTTTGAGCATGTTTTTATACCAAAAACGTAGAGGTAAGGACCTCACCGGTACCTCCCAACCAACGCTAGGGGTACTCTTCTTCCCCATGATACCCCAAGCCGCAAAGGGGCCACACACACAATACTAGAGAATGCTAGCACCCAGCTCACCTCACAAGGTCAAGCTACCACTCGTTACCCGAGCTGGGTATCCCAACTCCCACAAGAGAAAGTTTAGTCAAGATGAAATTTCAACAACGTAACGTTACACAAACCAGATGTGATCCCTAATCCTCCTTCACCGTCCATTTTGTATAGTTTCTTAGTCATTAGTTTCCCAAACCCTCATTAGATTCCTTTTTCATTTATTTAATTAGGAAAAACCTCCCCCGTACACATGTCGCCCGATCCCCTAGTTGCATCGGAAAATCAATTTATTAATTAATTAAATATTCCTATTTCCCTCACCCACCTATAAGCGTTCCTAAAAATGCTCCTTGGTGTCCCATTATTCCCTTACAATTCTTAAATGACTTACGCATTACTTAATTCCTAGTTGAGTTCATAAATAGAAACTTCCAAAGGCTAGATTCCTTACTAAGTTAGACATTCCCCTTTTTCTTTAAGTTTCCCCTTTTTCTTAGGTTTCCCCCTTTTCTTTAAGTTTCCCCTTTTTCTTAGGTTTCCCCCTTTTCTTTAAGTTTCCCCTTTTTCTTAGGTTTCCCCCTTTTCTTTAAGTTTCCCCTTTTTATAACTAAATTCAGAATTAGCAGGTTTAGACAAAAACAACAAAATACCCCTTTTATTAATTAAACCTTTATTAAAATTTCCACTTTAATTATTAATGCTTGAATTTTCTAATTAGTTATAAAAAGAACCTTTAGTGAAATGAAATTTTATAAAAAGAACCTTAGTGAATTAAAATTTCCACTTTAATATGGTTATATGTCTAATTAGTTTTTTTTTGTTCTAAGGTTCTACTCATACCTAGGTTTTCAATTCACTAGTCTTGGTGACAATTATTAAGGGAAAAATTAGTTATTAAACTTTACTTATCACATCATTCATTTTAAGGCTGACCAGGTCCTAAGGAGGCATAGTTTTCTAGGCACTCGGTTTATTTCCTTACCAGTTAAAATCACGGCATGCCCTTCAGAACACACTACAAGCTCCAAGTGTGCCACTCGCCTCTTTCTGTTTTCTTTGCATGACGTGCCCTTCAAGACACACTACGTGCTCCAAGGGTGCCACTCGCCTCTTTTTGTTTTCTTTGCACGACGTGCCCTTTAAGACGCACTACGTGCTCCAAGGGTGCCACTCACCTCATGACTGGATTTGGTAGATGTCAAACCCCTGGAGTCAATACTCCATCAGGTGATCTTGTGGGAGACTAAGGGCCTCTAAGGAATAAGGACCCTACCTTATTACGTGCCCCTTAGAATCCTCATGAGCAACTGTCACAGTCTGCCCTCACGACATCGTGGGTCTTCTCAAACTAGGTAATCATTAACCTACAGTTCGAGCCATGGAGGGAGTGCTAGTAGGCTGTGGTAGGGCTGCTGCCACACCTCTCCCTCAATGTCCCTGGTTGTCGTGCATGACCCCTTTACTCTAATTGTGAGTCTAGTCGGCAAGCTATTGTCATCCTGCATCCATCAATGAATCATATAAGAAAAAACAATCAACATCATAATATCTAATCATATGTACATATGTCACATCAACAAAATTTTAAACCTTAACAGTCCACTCCTTGACTTGATCCGGATTCCAAGGGGTTTCATCGATGCCTCAACATCCTCAACGTCCATAGTCCTGCACACTCAGGAGAACCCAGTCCATAACACCTATCTATGTAAATAAAACAAAATAACAATCATCAAATCCACAATATCTCATAATCATAGTCAAAACAACCAGTAGTATAATGATCCGGATCACTTGCACGCAAGTCTCCTCAAAGAATAAGTTTGCTCAGTGAGTGGAAGAGAGGGATGTTACATACACCCCCTCTTGTTTTAAACTTCATCCCGAAGTTTCACAGTATAAAAGTGCTGAAATAAAGTGTATCACAATATCATATGTCTAGCTATCAAACAAAAATGGAAACTGCCGACGCATATCATATGCGTCCTCCCAGGTCTCCGAGCTTGGACTATAGTTGTCCCACTAGACCTTGACCTGATCTACTGTTTGACATCATAGTTGTTGAATGCGATGGTCCAGGATGCAGATTGGCTCCTCCATGAGAGCACCCTTGTTTGATACCTGCAAGGTACTCATGTCAATAACATGTATAGGATCACTAAGATAATGTCTCAAGCAGATACCTGAAAAACATCGTACATACGCCTCAAAGAATTAGGCAAATCTAGTCGATAGGCCACGAGCCCCTTCTTTTCCATAATCTTGAAAGGTCCCATGAGACTAGGAGAGAGATTATCACCCTTTCCAAACTTTATGAACTCTTATGTGGTTTCACTTGAAAGAAGACTTGATCGCCAACTTCATAACTACGATCGACACAATGCTCATCGACATAAATCTTCTGCCGATCCTGTGCTTCCTTGATCCTTTGTCTTATTGTTTGCATTGGATATTCCATTTCTTGGATCGCTTCTGGTCCCACCAAGAACCTATCCTCAAGCCGATCCCAACTCAAAGGCTTTGACAGGGTCACCCATAAATAAATTTGAAATGCTCCATCTTAATGGTGCTTTGGTAAATATTGTTATATGCAAATTCTACCAGTGGCAAGAATTCTTCCCAACGCTTCTGTTGGTCCATTATGTACATACACAACATATCCTCCAAGATTTGTTTTTTTCTTTCGGTCTTCCCGTTTGTCTCCAGGTGATACACGGTACTAAAGTTAATTTGGGTTCCCAAGGCCTCTTGGAAACTAGTCCAAAATTGTCCTATAAACACCGATACTTGATCGGATATGATTCTTTTTGGCATGCCAGGAAGTCTCACAATATTGTTGACAAAATTCTAGCTATGTATGGTGCCTGATACGTCGTACGTATAGGAATAAAATGTGCACTCTTCGTTAGAGTGTCAACTACAACAAAAATTGAGTCGTTCCTCCTTGCCGTCAGCGAAAATCCAACAATAAAGTCCATCGAAATGGCCTCCCATTTCAACTTTGGAATGACGTGTGGATGTAGTAATCCAACTGGATGTCTATGTTCATCCTTCACTCACTGACATCCTAGACACCTCACCACGTAGATAACGATGTCTTCCTTCATTCCTTTCCAGAAGAATAAGGGATTAAGGTTCGCCCTCATCTTCGTGACTCCTGGATGAGCCAAGTACATCGCTCTAGGAGCTTTGCTTAAGATCTAACTTCTCAATTCATCGTTAGGCGGTACGTAAATCTAGTTATTATACGTCATCCATCCGTCCTTGTCCAAAGTATATCCTTCAAGTTTTGGTTCCAACATGGTGTCTTGTTTGACATTTTCCTTAACCTCTTTATACCAGTCATTGTCGCACTGTAGTTAGAATATTTTCTCAAAGATTCATCTGAAGAGGTATCAATGAAAACATGCGAGGTCTCCAACTCAATGCATTTGCTACTTTGTTCACTGATCAATTAATGTACTTAATCTCAAATTGTATTGGACAATTAATACTGACCAACACTTTTTCCGCGCGCTTAAGTCATTTGCGTAACAACTGCACCATTCCACAGTGATCTTTTTCCCTTTTTGTTTGAATTTTCATCCAGTCCGATAGTGTCTCCACACCTTCTAGGTGTACATAATGGCCAATAACTCCCAAACACGCTTTGCTTATCTCTCCTCATACCTTCTTAATTTCCTTGAGATGTAGGCGATCACTTGACCGTATTGCATCAATACTCCGCCTAATCCTTCCTTGGATGCGTCTACGCATGCCAAGAAATCCCTGTCCATGTCGGGGACCTTCAGTATTGACGTTGTCGCCAATATCCCGTTGACCCTTCGAGAGCATTTTGAAAGTTTGTCGTATAATGTTTTTTTTTTTTGGTAAAAACTGTAGTACCAAGCGCAAGTGCTTGTCATGCTCCTACATCGTCCAAGAATATATCAAAATATCGTCAATGAATACTTGGAATAACTTCTCCAAGTATTCACGAAACACCTCGTTCATCAAACTCATAAATTCCCTTGGGGCGTTCGTCAGTCCAAATGATAAAACAATAAACTCGTAATGTCCAAACATCGTCTTAAAAGCGATCTTAGGGATGTCGTCCTCCTTGATCTGTAACTGGTGATACCTTTATCTCAAGTTGATTTTTGAAAACACCTTCGTGTCTTTCATCTAATCCAACAGATCATAAATCCTTGGCAATAGATATTGATTCTTGATCGTTTCCTTGTTCAATTGACGGTAGTCAATGCAGAGTCTCCACGACCCATCCTTCTTCCATATGAAGATAATAAGCACACCCCATGGTGACACACTTGGATGTATAATTCCACGGTCCAACAAATCCTTCAGTTTCATTTTCATCTCCTCTAACTTTGGGGTCAACATCCAATAAGGCGTTCTTTCTATAGGTTCAGTTCCTGGTTTTAGGTCGATGGTAAATTCCAATTCCCTCTTAGGAGACAACCCTGGTAACTCCCCAGGGAATACGTCCATAAACTCTCTCACCACTGAAAGGTGTTCTAGACCTTCCTCTACTCCCTTCTCATTTAACGTAAGGATTGTATAAATCTTACATCCCTTGCGCATGCTCTTCCATAGCTGTAAAGAAGAGATGAACCTCAGGGAGACTCCCTGGTTTCGACCTACAATAATGCGTCTCTGTCCCTCGTCATCGACCAAGATCAGTCATTTCATCTTACAGTAGAGTATCACGTCATGCGATTCCAACCAATCCATACTGATCAAGATGTCATAAGACACTAAGGTTGTGATGTACAGGTTGGCCCTAGTGAAAAACTCTCCCAGGTTAAAGCTACATCCTGTAACCTTCCTACCAACCTTTTGTTTGTCTCCCAAAGCCATTTCTACAAAGCTAAAATCATCTTGTTCGACTGCCTTTACCTTAATTCTCTTTAGCGCTGCTCCAGAAATAAATCTTTGTAGCACCTGGATATATCAAAATACTAAGGGTCTGGTCAGCGACGGTACTTGACGTCTCAAGCACAGTCGACTAGTGCTCTACCTGGTGGTTATTCACCTCTCCATGAATTTGATGGGCCTTGCCCAAATATCCCACGATAGTGGGTCCGGCTGATCCAGATGCTTCAGTCCTCTCCACTGGGTAGTCACACTAGTAATGTGTCTCCCCACATGTCCAACACCCTTTCATCGGTCCAGTACTCCTAGCACCTGAAGTAGAAGATGACAGCCCACTTGCCTGAAACCCTGGTCTGTTCTGTTGAACAGGCCTAAACGGATGTTGCTGCGGTTGACGCTGCTGCTGGTGCTGTGGTCCTTGATAAGGTCACCGAGGTGTAGTGAAAGTGGATCCTCTCTGGAAACCATGATATCCTGGTGAATGTCTAGCTGATGTCTAATGCTGTTGCACACTAGATGACACCTGCCCTGCTGGAGTCCTGCTCTGACCCTTGCTGATAAGATCCTCCTCTGCTATGAGGGTCTTCTGGACAACATCATGCAAGGTTTGAGGCATCAAAATCCTAACCCTTAGACAAATGCTGACATTAAAGCCAAACACGAACCTGTTGACCTTAAGTTTCTCTATATTCAGGTGTAGAGCATACATAATTAACTCCATAAAATGAGCCTCGTACTCGGGAACCGTACGACCTCCCTGTTGCAAGGCGTTGAAATCATTGAGCTGATGCTTAATGAATTCCTTAGAAATATACCTCTCTCGGACCCGTTCCTCGAATAGTTCCCATGACACGTCTTCGACTGCCATGTTCAATTGTGGCAGGAGCATCTTCCATCATAAAAGATTGCTCCCCTTCATTTGAAAGACCACCCTGCAATCCTTCATGATGGAGGTCATAAACGCAAAGCGTGAAGCACATCGCCTTTCTTTCTAGCCATTCCTTGACGGCTGAGCCATCCGTGGAACTCGTGGACTTAAGAAACTATCCCTCTCAAGTTCTCGATGAATTCTAACAGTGCTGGCTGGGGCGTACTGTGGACCCTCAGGGGTACAGACGCCCTGGCCTCATCTCAATACAGATGGTGAATCAAGGCATCTGACATTCCTTGGAAGGAACTTATCAGACCATCATCATCCCTTACAACAATCAAATCTGACCCAAGGACTTGTTCTTCCCCTTGGGGGTTAGAATCTGAGGGCGCAGGCACTTTTGGAGGTGTCACACCTCCTTCCATGACACCACGTTGCGAACCTCTGTGGCGTCCTCTAATCGAGATCACTGCATGGACACATTAAAGTTTTAATTAGCGCTATGTTATTAATCAAGGGTTTATTGCAGTGGAAAGAATGGCGATCCAGAGTTGCAGGGTTGAACCTCGCTCTGATACCATATGTAACGACCCTCGTCATTACGACTACATGTGACGCAAAGCAATAATTTTTTTTTTTTCTTTAAGGATGGAAAGAAAAAACGACAATAATCAAATATTTGCGGTGTGCGAGAGTAAACAATTCTAGATCAATCACATGTCGACTTAAGTAAGGTTCAAGAGAAAGATAGTCACTAAATGAGTCATATATCTAATAAATTCACGACGCAATATTAGTTAACATTTAAATTCAAGGTGCAAAATAATAATGACGAAGCAATCACACGCCCACTTAAATTAAGGTGTGCAAGTACATTTTGTTACTAAACTAATCATGCATCACCATTATTGTAAGGCATGCAGGTAATCAAGCTAAATAATTTTACATCCATCGTTAATCCAATGCGCAAGCAATCCAATAGTTTAATCACAACATAATCCATGGCGCAAGGTAAATTTATAACTCAACCATTCATCAATTATTAATTATTCATTTCACCAGAGAAAACTATCAATTTATCTCATGGTGCAACCAAGCTATCTACTCAACCAATCATACATCAATTTAAAAGAAGCAATAGTAAATTATACACATATCGTTATACATCAGCATTGTTCATAACACAAAATTCATCAACATTTATATCATGGCGCACAAATGATTTATTTACTTAAGTAATCACCCCTCTACATTTCAAGGTGCGCAAGCAATCTAATTGTTAAATTTATCACACATCAACATTAATCAAGGCACTCATGTAATCAAATCACATCCAAATATTCAATACATCTCCTTTAATACATGGCACAAAATAAGTTTCAATTCCAATTCATGCACAAAGTAGTCATGTTTTTCAACGAGGCTTACAATTTACATTGTAAAGTCCCCAACTTAGGTGCTATTAATATACAGTAGTCCTTCAAAAATTTAACTCATACTCAAGTAAATTCGATACATCACCTATAATGCATGCACAAATAGAATTCTTTCATTCATTTATAGACTGACCCCAAAATAAATCAAGCATTCAGTAGAGCCTTTTATTGACAGGTCATAGATCTCTAAAGTGCTCATTGAAATTAACATTGATATATAAAATGACACTTAACAACGAATATTAAACTTGAAGACTTCTAGACATCATAAGGAAAAGGATACATATAAAACTATCTGATCGCATTGACAAAAGATATCTACCTTTGAATATTACTAATTAAAATCAAATGAAACTAAAGGACACTCCAAAGTGCAGGGCATCTTCTAATGCCAAAAAGGTGTAGGAATAAGAAAAAGGCAGGGACTTACTAACTCAGAGACATGAAGGAAAAAGCAGAGTTGGTAAAATTCCCCAACAACACAGAGATAACGAGGAAAGTTCTGGGAATAATAGCGAGCAACACGCAGAGATAAAGAAGGTAAAAACTCATGATGGTTCCTCCACAAGCTAGCACATTTTACACAAAAAAACGTAGAGATGAATCTGGTAGAAAGGCATGATGGTTTCCCCCACAGTCTAAGCATGTTTTTACACCAAAAATGCATAGGTAAGGAGGGTAAAAAATCTTGCTAGTTTCCCCCGCATTTTGAGCACGTTTTTACCCCAAAAACGCAGAGGTAAGAAGGGTAAAAACTATTGCTAGTTTGCCCCACAGTCTGAGCACATTTTTACACAAAAAACGTAGAGGTAAGGAGGGAAAAAAATCTTGCTAGTTTCCCCCATAGTCTGAGCACCGTTTTACACCAAAAATGCAAAGGTAAGGAGGGTAAAAACTCTTGCTAGTTTCCCCCACAGTTTGAGCACATTTTTACACAAAAAATGTAGAGGTAAGGAGGGTAAAAACTCTTGCTAGTTTCCCCCACAGTTTGAGCATGTTTTTACACCAAAAACACAGAGGTAAGGAGGGTAAAAACTCTTGCTAGTTTCCCCCACAGTTTGAGCATGTTTTTATACCAAAAACATAGAGGTAAGGAGGGTAAAAACTCTTGCTAGTTTCCCCCACAGTCTGAGCATGTTTTTATACCAAAAACATAGAGGTAAGGAGGGTAAAAACTCTTGCTAGTTTCCCCCACAGTCTGAGCATGTTTTTATACCAAAAACACAGAGGTAAGGAGGGTAAAAACTCTTGCTAGTTTTCCCCACTGTCTGAGCATGTTTTTACACAAAAAACACGGAGGTAAGGAGGGTAAAAAATCTTGCTAGTTTCCTCCACAGTCTGAGCAAGTTTTTATACCAAAAACACAGAGAATCATGCCCGATAAATTGCTGGGTGGGTAACACAATTTTTCTGAGGAATAAAATGAAAATATGGCTAAGAAATAAGGAGGAATTTTCACTGTACGAGCAAAGAAATTGCTGGGGAAAAAAAAAAGAATTGCAGAAAGTAAAAAAACAAAAATCACAGAGCAATGAAGGGAATAAACACCCATGAGAGAATTCCTTGCTGGGCAAAGAATTTATCCTACACTTATTATCCATGCATAGGAAAGTAGGGCATTTGAATCTAAATATTTAACACCAAAGTGAAAGACAGTCAATTCGGCTCCTGGCCAACTGCTCAGGCACGTACTAATAACTTAAAGGATAAAGGAACATAAGACAAAAACACAATTTCTTTGTATTAAAAATAATAAAACACAGAGTAAAATAAAATAATGGCTCGAGAACCAAGACACAACCTTCCTCGGTAATAATACAAACACAATAATAATCCTAATCAACACGGGAAACTAAAAAGAAACGTAGTAATAAAACAAAGCTCAGAAACAAAAATTTAGTGACCCTTTCACAATTTCACACAATGCACTATCGCCCAGATATAAATTCATATGCATAACAAATCGAGTCTTTTTCTTTTATTAGCATCTATGCAAGCGAGCTTTCGACAATAAAGAAATGCATGAACAAGAAATTAAGCTATTATTCAATACAATTATGAACAAGCGTACCGTAGCCAAATGTGGAGAATTGGAAGTGACTGTCCCACGCTCGCGCTCCGTCCAAATCCGACTTGCCAACCAATGAGACCTCACCGATACCTCCTAGCCAATGCTAGGGGTACACTTCTTCCCCCTGAGCCCCTTGAGGCGCAAAGGGGCCACACACACAATACCAGAGAATGCTAGCAACCAACTTGCCTCGCAAGGTCGAGCTACCACTCGTTACCTGAGCTGGGTATCCCAACTCCCACAAGAGAAAGTTCATTCAAAATGAAATTTCAGCAGCACAACGTTACACAAACCAGATGTGATCCCTACTCCTCCTCCGCCATCCCTTTTATAGAGTTTCTTAGTCATTAGTTTCCCAAACCCTCATTAGATTCCTTTTTCATTTATTTAATAAGGAAAAACCTCCCCTGTACACATGTCGCCCGATCCCCTAGTTGCATCGGAAAATTAATTTATTAATTAATTAAATATTCCTATTTCCCTCACCCACCTAAAAGCGTTCCTAAAAATGCTCCTCGGTGTCCCATTATTCCCTTACAATTATTAAATGACTTACGCCTTGCTTAATTCCTACTTGAGTTAATAAATAGAAAGTTCCAAAGGCTAGATTCCTTACTAAGTTAGACATTCCCCTTTTTCTTTAAGTTTCCCCTTTTTATAACTAAATTCAGAATTAGCAGGTTTAGACAAAAACAACCAAATACCCCTTTTATTAATTAAACCTTTATTAAGATTTCCACTTTAATTATTAATTCTTGAATTTTCTAATTAGTTATAAAAAGAAGTTTAGTGAAATGAAATTTTATAAAAAGAACCTTAGTGAATCGAAATTTTATAAAAAGAACCTTAGTGAATTAAAGTTTTATAGAAAGAACCTTAGTGAATTAAAATTTCCACTTTAATCCGGTTATATGTCTAATTAGTTTTTTCTGTTCTAAGGTTCTACTCAGACCTAGGTTTTCAATTCACTAGGCTTGGCGACAGTTCTTAAGGGAAAGATTAGTTATTAAACTTTACTTATGACATCATTCATTTTAAGGCTGACCAGGTCCTAAGGAGGCATATTTTTCTAGGCACTAGGTTTATTTACTTACCAGTTAAAATCGCGACATGCCCTTCATGACGCACTGCATGCTCCAAGGGTGCCACTCACCTCTTTCCATTTTATTTGCGCAACGTGCCCTTCAAGATGCACTACGTGATCCAAGGGTGCCACTCGCCTCTTTCTGTTTTCTTTGTACGATGTGCCCTTCAAGACACACTATGTGCTCCAAGGGTGCCACTCGCCTCTTGACTAAATTTGGTAGACATCAAACACCTGGAGTCAATACTCTGTCAGGTGATCTTGTGGGAGACTAAGGGCCTCTAAGGAATAAGGACCCTGCCTTATTGCACACCCCTTAGAATCATCGTGAGTGACTATCGTAGTCTTCCCTCACGACATCGTGGGTCTTCTCGAACTAGGTAATCATTAACCTACAGTTCGATACACGACAAGAGTGCTAGTAGTTTGTGGCAGGGCTGTTGCCACACCTCTCCCTCAATGTCCCTAGTTGTCGTGCATGACCCCTTTACTCCAATTGTGAGTCTAGTCGGCAAGCTATCGTCAACCTACATCCATCAACAAATCACATCAACAAAAACAATCGACATCATAATATCTAATCATATGTACATATGTCACATCAACAACATTTTAAACCCTAACAATCCACTCCCTGACTCGATCTGGAGTCCAAGGGGTTTCATTGATGCTTGACATCCTCAACGTCCAAAGTCCTTCACACTCAGGAGAACCCAGTCAATAGTACCTATCTATGTAAATACAACAAAATAACAATCATCAAATCCACAATATTTCATAACCATAATCAAAACAACCAATAGTATAATGATCCGGATCACTTACATGCAAGTGTCCTCAAAGAATAAGTCTTCTCAGTGTGTGCAAGAGAGGGATGTTACAATTCAATAAGAATATCAAAAATCAAATGGATACAAAATTGAACTTGAAATTATTCCTATTTCATACATCTCTGTATCATCATGTTTCCATTCCTGTAACAATGCTGGCATGATTTTAACAAGCATGTTGATCTCTTGTATCCTAGAAATCCATCCGATTTGATGAATTTGAAGTACTCGTAGCTTGTCAATTTGAAATAAGTCTTAAAAACTCTTAAATTCTCCATTCCTCTTTGTAGATTTTTCTAGTTGTGAATATACTTTATTAGCTAGCTTATCGATACAATTAAACTTAGGAAAACAATTTGAAGCAACTATTATAGCTAAGGCCTCACAATGTGATACACAATGAATACATAACATATGAGGCACTTCATGATGTAACTTAGCAACCAAAACTTCATGAATACCTCTCATAGATGAAGCTCTATCAGACCCAAATCCCTCCATTTGATGTTTTGATAACTTCATCTTAGATAATAACCTTGATAGTTCTTCATACATGGATTGTGCAGTGTTATCTTTGATTTTCAGAAGTTGAATACATTTTTTCATTCTTGACCCTCTTCCTCCATCCATTAGATATGCAATATATACAATCAAGAGTTGCTCCATTGTTTTATATGTGCCTTCATCAACCTAAATGGAATAAAAAGGGCTAGAACAAATTTGTGCCTTTAAATTTTCCCAATAAACCTCTTTTATTGGAAGTAATTTTTTTTACCAGATATAATATTAGTATATGAATAATATTCGTTGGTTGATGAGATACTAGGAGTTCCCTTATACCTATGCAAGTCACATAAGTCTTTGTACATTTCTAAAGGTAAATCCTTTATAGATACAAAATACATAGTTTCCGTAACATTAACTATTCTATTTTTTTCAACATCCAACATAAGTTCAATATGCCTTGGGATGGGTAAACATGGTTTCCTCAATTCATAGTCCAATAGTTGAATTAATAATTTATCAACCTCAGATAACGCATGCAAATTTAATCCACTTAATTGGATTGTACTGCTACCTTCCCTTGCAAATGATGCATCTCCTTTGAATTTAACACACCATAAACACTTGATGTGCTCTTTACCATTTGGACCTATTATCGAATAATCCAATTTGTTCCTTAACTTCCATGCATGCTTGAATGATATTTTGAGAGCTACTCCTTTGCCTTTATTTTGTGGAGGACCTTATTCTTCTCCAAAATTTGCATCACGTGGTCTCAAGTTAAATGCATCATCAAGCATTGTTTGTCTTCCATGCTCTTTAGGTCGACCAATTTGAGACATTGTTTCTCTATAAATGATCTCATTTTACATGGGGGAAAATTTATTTATGACTCCCCATAGAAACCCATCAATTTTTTTTAAATGGGGAATGCAATTGGGAAAAACAAAGTCTTTGAACATCTACAATTTCTCTTCAAGTCTAGAACATGAAACCATTTTTAACAAAAATACTAAAATAAATATTAAAAGGTTTCTTGTTTTCACATAACTATTCAAAGAAATGAAATACCAAGAAACACAAACATGCAAGGAAAAATGTTAAAAAAAAACTTTATTCTATTTTCGTATCTTTATAACTAGAAAACATAGCCATTTGTTTGTTGTGAGAGAAAAAGTTCCACCTAAAGTATGCATTTCATTGCTTGTATACATGTAATACCATAAATAAACAATTCAACTATTAATTTCTACTAAATTTAATCCAATTATAAATTTCTCCTAAATTTTCTTTACCTTTGGCATGTCTCTTCCAACAAGTTCATTAAGAAAAGGAAAAACCCTCAAAATTGTTTCCATCTATTGCGCATATGTAAACATAATCACGATTCATCATGTTTAGAGAATCAATAATCATTATTATAACAATCAATCGATAGATTACACATAAAATGAATACTCAACATTAAAATTATAAACATTTCACATTTGTTATACTAACAATGATAACCAAGTGTTGCCAAAATCTAGAAATGTAAATCACATTACATTATCCCCATTGTGATAATTAACTATATATAAATTAATGATAATCTAAAGTAGGGTGAAGTATCATCCTCATAGTGAAATGTCTATTGTGAAATATAAACCCACACGATTTAAGAAAATATTGTAATGCTACAAATCTGTGAAAAATGAAATATTCATTTTAGGTGGCTAGTGAGAGACTAAGAGTAAACAATAATGAGTTGCAGTGTTGAAGGAGATTGATACATCCATTTCATAATGAACTATATATTTCCCAGAGTTTCCTCTCTATTTCCCAAATCCCCCCACCTGTTGATGTAGGAAAAATTCCCTTTATCAACAACATGGGTTACCCCCAATAATAAGTCCCAATTATACCTCTCACTAATTGGAATAGGGAACCCATCCAGATTTCAGCTTGGTATCCATTTCTGGTTTGGGGTTTATCGATTACGTCTCGGTCCACCAATGAAGGTTTCTAATCTAAAGAATGAGATGCAACTAATCTAAAATGCATGCGTTCGGATGGAAAAGGTAACCAAAAAGAAAACATAGATCCATACGTGCTCCTATCAATGGCCCGCAAAATAGTTCACATAGATTAGAGACAAGAATACAAATAAATAAATGAAAACACATAATAGTCTAGCATTTAAACAATAACTTACAGTCCTATGTATATGAATTTAGAAAAATATTCCTTGAAGAACTGATATAAGAATGCAACAAACATACATGAGAATAGTATACAATATGAAGTACATTCTTACACAACCCAAGTGCTAAGTAAAATGCATCAGAATATTCCACACACGTGCAACACAAGAATCAAAATTCTCCAAAAATAGCTTGGCTGAACATGCTTATCCTCATTAAAAGTTTCAGTAATAGTACATGAAATCTCAAAGAGCCAAAACCCCTACTTAGAATGCAATCCATTCATTTATTGAGATTTTCTTTGACTCTTGGCCTTCCTCCTTCCCGAATCTTGACCTTCCCTTTACAAAATTTTGTCCTTATCCTCTAATGCATGATGAGGCAATAATGATAGTAGAAATTTTCATGATTTAATATATCAACATTATATGCATTTACATTTCAAATTTTGTCTTTTAGTGCTCGTGAACCATCATGGATTTTGGCCCTAGTTCACCTCATGTAATGTGATGAATAATCTGAACATTGGGGGTCTCTCCTTCCTCTATGCTTGGGGGGCTTGCATACCACGAGGATTGTACTTCGTCTTCTGTCATTTGGGCTTGATTCTCTTTTGTTTATGGCTGCTCTTATGCTGGTGTATCATCCTTTGTTGTAGATCACATTTGTAAAGATTTCATCATGTCTCAGTAGTATACTAATTTACACACTATGTATTCCTATTTCTGAATGTGATCTTCATCCAGCTGATACATGAGTGCCATTCAACATCAAATACATGAGTTTCCCATACACAACATTTCAAAGTATAAATTAAAACATATTTAACCATGTATAAATTGAACGACAATTGAGTGATAAGTTTAGATATACTTCCCTAATTTTTAGATAAGTTGAACGAATTGCAATTTTACAAGACCCACGCGTGTATCAACGTTAGAAACAAGATTGCCTCCACTGTATCAGAAAAATAAATAAGATTGCCTGCGATGTATTGGTAAAAGAAACATGATTTCCTCCAGTGAAGGAATATAATTGAAAATTTTCTAAGTGTCTTTTTTAATGACAAGAAACAATAAGACCCCGAGTTCAAATGTCCATAACTTTCTCATACGATGTCCAATTGAGGCGTCATTTTTTTCAATGTAGATAACATAGGGAGAGGATTCTAGTTGTAAGTTTTAAACCTGTGAAGTAAATCAATGCATACATATTCTTAAGAAAAATAGACAGAAATTAATGATTCATACACATAGTACACAAAGATTTACGCTGGAAACCCTTAACCGGGAGAAAACTAGCTTTCCTTGGTTCTGCACCTCTCAACTCTTCATTGTTTTTATTTCACCATTTGCAATATAATATATACACAATATTTTAGGTATTCTATAGCTACAAAACCCTAATCCATTAATCTAGGATTAATTTAGAAAACTGCTAAAAATAGAAACAAATGCTAAAATAGCAAAAACTAGCCAAAAAAAAAAAATATGGGGCGCTACCCCAAACCCTGTCAGCTCCAAACTATTTCCCAGAGCCAAAATCTCCACATAACTAGGGGTGAGAAATAATTCTCCCCCTAGGAAACCCCTAGGAAAGTTTCGAACACACATGACATAAGGAATTAAGGGGGGAGGAATCTTCAGACACAGTCGTCAAATTTGACGCACCCTCCACCCCCCCCCACACATACAAAGAATATAAAACCTGCCCAACATTGTCCCTCTTCAGAATTTATCGGATAATCCACAGTGTTGGTGATTGTTTGTCGACGTTTCAGATCCATCTTTAGGACGTAAATCCAAGGATAAAAGTTGAGGAGAGCAGCAATAAATATCATCTTGTTTGGAGGGAAAAAGCTAAGAAGCCGGCTTAAACCCTAAAATTAGTTATTTAATATTTTTTGGAATTATTAAGTTTTGTTTGGATGGAGAAAGCTAAGAAGTAGTCTTAAACCCTAAAATTATTTATTTAATAAAAGAAAGCAGTTTTAGTATTAATAAAGACCTAAGATTATTAATAAAAATTACTAAAAAATTGGTTATATTAATAAAGTAATAAATTTAAGTTAGTATTATTAGTATTATAATCCAAGGGTTATTAATAATGGTATATAAACCCTAGAATCACTAAGTTTAGTGCTAAAAAAGGCCTAGTATTATTAATAATCTTATTGGGAGTAGTATTGTTAATGAATTATTAAAGTTGGTATTTATTAGTATTAGAGTTATGAGTGTTGGCAATGGATATTTAAACATTTCTTTTTAATGCTAGTGATAAGGTCTTAGTCTAACTGGAATTCTTAAGTTTATTAGTAATGTGAAGGTTAAGTTTTAAGCTATGATATTATTAGCATTGTCCCTCTTGTTGTTTTCTTTTCATATAGGGGGTCAAAGGATTACATACTCAACAATCCAGGGCAACAATTCCCATTGTTTCTCTACACCTGGAGAACTTCTCGATGCTCACATACTTTGTCAATGAATTTGCAACATTCTTCAAAGTGTCAACCTTCTCTAGAAGCGCCTTCTTGTCTTCAACAATGTCTCTCAAAAAGTGATACTGAACATCAATATGCTTTGTATTTGAATGATAAGATGGGTTCTTTGCCAAGAATATTGCACTCTGATTGTTGTAATCTAACCTTACTTCTTGTTGTACCAACCCAATACCTAACCACAATCTCTATAACGATACCGCTTCCTTGCATGCATGAGTGGCTGCCATGTATTCAACTTATGTAGCTAAGAGTGCCACTACAACCTGTATTTTTCTCATCCAACTGATTGCTCCACTAAATAGGTTAAACACATACCCACTTGTATATCTTCTGCGATCCATATCTCCAACCCAATCTGCATCAACAAACCCATGTATGTCCAACACTATGTCCAATCTTGGTCTTCCTTGGTAGCATAATCCATAGTTAGAAGTTCCATGTAAATACTTTAAAAGCCTCTTTACTATTGTCCAATGCTCCTTCCCTTTTTTTGACATATACCTGCTCAAAAATTCCACTGCATGTGCAATGTATGATCTAGTATAGACCATTGCATACATCAAACTACCAACCACACTGGCATATGAAACATGAGACAAGTCCTCTTACTCTTCATGTGTCTTGGGACATTGATCTGCATATAACTTTACACCTATAGGAATAGGAACCTTGACCGGTTTAGTTGCCTACATATTAAACCTATGCAATATCATCTCAACATGTTTTCTGTGATTCAACTAGAGTTTCCTATTTGCATGATATATTTTAAACTCCATTCCCATAATTAAGTTAGCAACACCGATATCCTTCATGTCAAATTTGGAGGATAGATGCGATTTCACCTCCTTGATAACATCCATGTTATTTCCTACCAGCAACATGTCATCGACATACAACACTACATAAATGAAGTGATTACCAACTTGCTTGGAATATACACAATGATCAACCTTGCTTCTCACAAATCCCACTCCAAGGATGTATGTGTCAAAATTTTGGTACCACATCCTAGGTGATTTCTTCAGACCATATAATGACTTCTTTAGCTTACAAACTAGATCTTTCTTTCCCTTCACTACAAAACCTTCTCGTTGCTTCATGTAGATTTATTCTTCTAGATCCCCATGTAGGAATGTCGTCTTCACATCCATATATTCTACTTCAAAATCAAAAGCAACAACAACAGATAAAAAAAATACAATAGAAGTTAACTAGGCAACGAGAGAATTTTTTTCACCAAAGTCAGTTCCCTCTATCTGGGAATAAACTTTTTCTACTAACCGAGCTTTGTATTTCTCCACTTTTCCTTATGCATTCAACTTGGTCTTAAACACCCATTTACTGCCAATGACATTTCTTCCACTTGGAAACTCAACTAGATCCCGTGCCTCATTCTTATCCAAGGAATCCATCTCTTCAACCATGGCGTTCTTCCAGAGTTTACTATCCTCTGAATTTATTGGTTCCCTAACAATTCTAGGATCATCATCAATAATAGATAAAGCAAAATTAACACAAAAATCATGTGGAATATACCTTTATGGTTTCCTTCTTTCCCTCATTGATCTCCTCAATACTGGAGTATGCGGTTCTTCTTCTTCATATTCATCTTCTTCCATTGATTCAAATTTTGCATCATCCAACTCAAATTCTATTTTCTCAGGTTCTTCTTGCCTTGGTAGAAATTCCTATTTGGGAACATCTTTAACCTCTCTAAAAAAACACCTAGACTATAAACAATCTTCTTAGTTTATTGGTTCCAAAGCTTATAACCTTTCATACCATCTTTATAACCAATACATATACACTTTTCAACTTCATTATCTATCTTAATCCTTTTTTCCTTTGGAACATGTACATAAGCATCAAAACCAAACACTATGAGATGTTCAAGAGAGGGTTTCTTACCAGTCCATAATTCATGCATATTTTTGTCCACCAACGCTGATGGGCGTGATATATTTACGAGGTAACATGCAATACCCATTGCCTCTGCCCAAAGTTCCTGTCCTAACCCAACACCGCTGAGCATACTCCTTACTTTTTCCATCAACATTCTATTCACCCTTTCTGCAACCCCATTCTATTGAGGTGTGTATGGAGTATTCTTCTTCCTTAATATATCGCACTTCTTACAGAACTCTTTGATTTCATTCCCACATAATTCTCCACCATTATGTGTCATCAACAACTTTATTTTCTTCTCTTCCTGATTTTCTACTAGAGCCTTTAACTCTTTTAATTTATCAAATGCCTCAGATTTCTTCCTAAGAAAATAAATCCATGTGTTCATTGAGAAATTATATATGAATGAAACATAATACACATATTTACCTAGTGATGGAACATTCACATGTCCAAACAGATCACTATGTATCAATTCTAATATCCCCTTTGCTCTTGTAGCACCAGATGGGAATCTTACTCGATTCTGTTACCATATATGTAGTGTTCACATAAATTAGAATCTAGGGTGCAATTAGACATACCTTGAACCATACCTTTACTGTGTAGTGTTAGAATGCCATTTTCTCCAATATGTCTAAGTCTTTGATGCCATAACATAGTATTCTTTCTAGGGACAATATGGATCTTGTCTTCTTTATTTCTCTGCTCAGGGACAACACAACTGTTACACCCACCAATATAAGTTCTCCCCAACAACTTGTATAGAGTTCCACATCGAACTCCCCTCATCAACACCATTTCTCCTTTGATCATCTTGCAAGTGCCCTTTCCCAATAAGGTATCCACATCTGCATCATCCAACCTACTTACATATATTAGGCTCCTGGCTAGATCTAGAATGTGCAAAACTCTAAGGAGAGTTCTAATCCTTGCATATTTTAACAACAACTTAAACCTTCCATGTCCCATGATTTTGGCTATCGAGTCATATCCTAGGAAGACATCACCACCATCATACTTTTCATATTCACTGAACAACTCCCCGTGAGGATTCATATGAAATGATGCACCCGAGTTGATCAACCATACATCATGATATACATGTGTACCTGTAGATGTCATGTAAACATCACCTCCTTCTTCTGTGGAGGTTTTCTCCTTTGTGAAAGAGGAATTATCAGATCCCTTTGCTTTATCAACTTTCTTAGACCTACAATATTTCTTATAATTCCCAACTTTACCACATTTCCAACATTTCCTCAAAGATATTCCTGGGGATTTAGATCTACCTTTAGATTTAGATCTCCCCCCGAGGACTTATTTATATTCCTATCTTGGGGACGAAATCTTACAAATAATGCATTTGTGCTATGACTATCCATGTTTTCTGCCTCATCTCTTCCAATAATAGGGATGAAACTACATCCTCATACATCAATGCAAATTTTGTGGTACTGTCGATTGCTACAACCAGATTATTCCAAGAGTATGGCAAAGAACATAACAAATTAATACATTTATCTTCTTCTGCAAGCGTAATATTAACAGATCCAAGTTGACTTACCGGAGTATTACAGGCATTTAGATGCTCTATCACAAAATCTCCATCTTCCATCCTAAGATGATACAACTTCTTTCGAAGAAACAACTTGTTTATTAGAGACTTTGAATGATACAAATTCCCAAAATTTTCCCATAGTCCCTTGGATGTATATTCTCCTCACACATTAAATAACATCGAATCAACCAAGCAGAGATGAATCATACTCCTTTTTCTTTTATCCATGTTCTCCCAATATTCTTTCGACATACTAGTAGATTGAGTACTAGTAGTTTGTGTACCAGTAGTTCGTGTACTAGTAGTTTGTGAACCAGTAGGTTGTGTACCAATAGGTTGTGTACTGGTAGTTTGGAGCACTTGCCACTGAGTATGCATCAAGAGTACCAATTCTTCTTTGAGATGCAATTTAGAGCCAACCTGTGTTCTACAGATGCTGCAATTAACCCACTTATCAATAAATGACACTTTCATGGTCAAGGTTAGTCATAAAATCAAAAGACACAAAATATACATGATGGTATGGTATGTGTAATAAAAGATGCTAGCAACACACACAAACTCACCAAGATTATTATAATATTGAAACGTGACTGCAACATGACATAAATTAAAATCAACAAACAATCAAAAGAACCTGCTTAATGGGTGCAACAAAAAGGATCTGAGTTGGAGGAAAATAAGAGAGGCCTCAAGATGTGAGTGTATTGTCGATACACTGTGTATTGGTGAAGATAGGAGAATATTGCCGATACATTGTGTATTGGCGAAGATAGAATAATCTCACTAATAAACTGTGTATCAACAAAGATAGAAGAATATTTCCGATACACTATGTATTGGCGAGAAATAGATATCCTAAGCCGATACATGTCGGAGATCAGAAGCGGATGGAATGCCAGTGTATCGACATTCATGGGAGTATTATCGCTGATGTATCGATGATTGAGAGAGGATTTTCACTAGCTATATCGATGTTCATGAGGGGATGTACGTTGTTGTATTAGCGCTTGATGTTTGATCATGCGCCTATACACAATGGCTATCTAAAAATTTTCTAAGTGCTAGCTTGATCTGTGTATCGATGTGGGAAGTGGAAACTTCATCGATGTGTATCGACATTAAATGATTGGTCGGGTGCTGATGCGTAACAAGTTTACACATATTTTTTAAGTGTTGGTTTGGCCTATGTATCAGTTCTCAAGGAATGATTGACGTTGGTATATCAACTCTCAAAGAATTATCACCACTGATACACTAGAATATGACAAAAAATATCTAAGTGTTGGTTCTTCTTTGTATCAGTGGGAGAAAAGAGAATGTTTCCTATATAGACTGTATCAACGGGGGAAATATGATTCTCACCAATAAAGGCTATATCATCAGGGAAAATAGGATTCCCACCGACACACTATGTATTGGCGAATAAAGAGGGAGCTCATTGATGCTCTGTGTATTGGCAAGCCATAATGATCTTAAGAAAATGTTGAAAATGGTAAAGTCCAATGAGCAAGAAGAGAGTCTTGGGATTTATCATTTAACTAGGATAGGTGTCCCTTAGTAAGGGTGTCGTGGGACCTACTCTCTAAGGACAGTAGTTGGACTAAAGGCTATAAAAGGAGTGGTTAGAAATGACTTGATTAGATCCAAAAAATGACTATTTGCAATCTCTTTCTCTAGCATCCACAACTCTTGTGCATGCACAATTCTGTCGAAGCACTGATGAACATATCCATGCACTAGCCTTTTAATTCCCATGAGATAGTCTAAAAGGTTTTCCAGTAGAAAAAATTGAATAGGGGGACCCAATTTCTTCTCTTAGAGTAATGGTGAATAGAAGAAATTAGGGAGGGTGTTGTGCTGGCACAACAATTGGTGACACACTAGGCGAAGAAAAATCTCTGCCAATCTTTCCTAACTTATGAGAAAAATGCAAAGGGTCATTAAATTATTATTAAGATAAAAAATTATAGAATAAATGTGCAGCCAACACCTGAAAGGTTTCATTTTGGTGGGTTCAATGGTGATGCTTGCATGCCAGCTAGTAGATGTTGTCTATTGTAAAGAGAGGATAAATGATGATGGGATTTATTTCCTTAAATTGCGTTGACGATTCAGGTTGGTATCTCTGTCATGAGGCAGATATTGGTTTGGGATATAAAAATATTTTCACCAGGTGTGTGTATATTATCCCTCATGTGTTGCTACACTACCCATGAGTGTCTATAGTCCCGATGGAGTCACCATGAAATCATAGACCTTTCTCTACTACCAGCGAGAGTCCATAGCCCCGACATAGATATATGCATGTCCCCTAGTATGATAAGATTTCTTTCTGATTCCCTCCTGATTTATTTAGTGTATGATTAGCATCCGATGGATGGGGAAAGTCTTGGCCTTATTTTATCCTGATAGGGGATGACTGTGAGCTATTGATATTTACTTCATATATTTGTTGCACTCAGCTAAATAAAGTTATCCCTTTTGATTTTTATCCTTTAAACTTTGACACTTCACCTTTCACGTGAGAAGTTGCTTAATGTGTGGATGGTTCCCCTGTTACATATGATCTACTCGCTAGCCAACATGCAAGAATAGCCATTGATTAACCACCATGTCAAGTCATGGTCTGATTGTTGTCACAATATTCCAAAATAGTTTTGATTCATACTCAACAGAGACCCCTAGTTCATCTCATGAGCTAAGAAAGAGATGAAAGTTGATTCGATCCTGTTTCCAGTGCAAAGGTGCTACCTGTATGAGACAAACAAAAGTGAGATATATGTATGCCATCAAATATAATCAGGAATCATAAGACAAACATAATTTAGAGAATGAATAGTCTCCAAGGGAAATGATGATGAGGATTGAGAGAGAGCAGTCGTGTTCAAAATTAGAAGATGAACTTAGCCCAAAAATCGCTACAACTGAATAATGAAACCTTGGATAAATGGTGATTAAAGATATGAAATCAACAAGGAGGAGTATACTGAAAATATTAGTCAAGAATGTTAGTGTTTCCAACAACTTTAATAATGTTCATGCAACCTAACACAACAAGTAGTTTTTCATCCTCTTGAAAATACTAATCCCTGTGAAATACTATGATCATATCATTTCATTTAGATGGGATTCAATGCTAGTGTTGGTTGAGAATTGAATCTCACATTTGATTTTCTAAATACCATAGGCTCATATTTTCATCCTTGTGCTCTAGGAAATAACGATTGGAAAGAGTTTCCTTTGTTACCTGTCAAATTTATTTTCTCTAGCCTTGTAATATCTCGGGTTTTTAAATCTGTGCTCATACTCTGGATTTATTCAAGTTCTGAAACTCATTCTACATTGTAACATGCTCATCTCACCCATTTCCAAATTAGGCATACAACACCAATTGTGCACTTGTACCTATATGGACAAACCATTCAAGACATGAGGTTGGTTTCATCCCAAAATTCTCAGAATTGAAAGGGCTTAAGAAAATCTTGTGCAAAAAATAAAAGAAAACATAATTCCAAACACAGGTTCATGAATAAAATCTCCAGGTGATGTGTCTCATGATCATGTGAATTTTCAAAGTTTTTCTTGTGTCATGTCATCCTCTTCAGGTGAATAAAATTTTCAATGATAGGGATCTACACACAATCAACAAACAAATATCACCAATTAAAACTAGTGACCAATGGTGTGAATTTATTTATAATCCATTTTCAAATAGATATTTTTAACCAGTTAGAAAATATGACTAAAAGCAATGTTGAATAATATAATTTTCTCCTAGAAAAATAGGTTCACAGAGATCTCATAACATAAACAAGAACTAGAGCCTGTTTCTGGGCTGGCATGTGAGACTAAACCAACAATATAATGCTTTGAATAAATGAGGAAGCTTACCTGTTAGGATGCATCAAATAAAATCCCATATCTTACCAGTTTTCTGTTGCCAAGATCTCAATAGAAAGGTGGAGTCAACTTAGCTTGAATATTCCACTATTGAGTGGAAGTTCCCTTTTGGGTAGCAAATGACTATGGCTATGATGATCACCAGATCTACCCCCAAAGTAGTTCATTTTGAAAACCATTTCTTGTTGGTCATCATCCTATAGGTTAGATATCATTGTTCTTGATTTATAATTCTCTTTCTCGACTGAAAATTGATGCAGGAGCATCGCAAGTAAGCACAAGTGGAGGATAGCTGGATATGCATTAGCGCACATTTTGAAGACGTTTTGAATTCAAAAGATAAAACATTAATGTAATATATGAGAGGATGTAATTTCCCTTAAGTTTTTTGGTGATTGTAACGCAGATCTTGAGCATTTTCTCTCATCTGTCGGTTGGAGGCATTTAATGTAATAAATGTAAAGTAGTTGTAGTCTTTAATTCAATAAGATAGCTTAAATTTATAGGAGGGAAAACTCAAGAAAGCTCCCTCGTATGTATTTTATTGTATTATTATTCTCATTGTAAAAAAGAAGTAAGAGTAGAAGTTGTACAACCAGATAGCATAGGAGAGCAGAGAAGAACAAAGATTGTAGAAATTGTATAAGCAAATAGCTGTTTCTATTGAGACCATGTATAGAAGCACTTGAATTAATACAAGAAGGCTTTAATCCAATTTCATGGTGTTGTCATGGTTACCATTCACATCTATTGAATGGTATGTTTACAGTTTGCTTATATACTCTGTTATGCATTTGTTTCAATGTTGTTTATGTGTAGGATTTCATGTTGAATGTAAGAAGTCTGTGAGAGGGAGAGTATGAGTTTCAATCGTTTCTCATCCTGAGAATTCCCACAAGGAGTGCAGTGAAGGTCCGCAAGGAGTGCATTGACAGGTTCTGAGTTTTATCTTAGAAAAGCTCAGGAGAGATAGAGTTGATCTTATACCAACATAGTGCAAGTATAGCACAGAGAGCCGTGCAAGGCATGCGCAGGCTGAGGATATTATTAGAATTTTCCCACCCAGTGAGTGGTTGAATAATTCTATCGCAAGAAGTGCACAGAGTTGGAGTGTTCAGATAATCAGAGATTATCACAAAACCGCAAGAGGTGCGTGCAAGATTCCTTAGAATCCCAGAGTTTGTAGAAAGAATCAAGCTCAGGAAGGATAGGGACTTGAAGAAAGTTCAAAGGAAGGATGAGGGTCGAAGTCACCTCGAAAAAATCAAGCTCAGGAGAGATAGTGGCTGTCAAATCCAAAGGAGCATGATCGATTGATTGGGTGCTCCAAAATATCGACATTTCGGGAGTCGGGAGAGTGAAGGAACTACTACCCGAAAGTCGCGAGTCATGAAATCCTGACACGATATGGACCGTCGGATCGTGGATTAATTGGGACCGTTGATCTGAGGTGAGGAAGTTGCAAGTTCAAAGATCAGGAAAAGGGAGTAAGTTTACATTACGGATTCCCGACATGTGAAATATGGGCCCCAGGTCGTAGCCGAAGGTCACATTAGTGAAAAGGATAAGGGAGGATCTAGGAACCATTAGCCCATTTCTAGGTTTCGGGGATCGAAGGAGTCGTTGTGCCTCGTAACAGAAGTCCCGACATCAAAAAACATGACACACCTTTTGAGGTTAAGTCCTTGGTCACATGGTGTGGAGAACTTGCGCCTAGTGCTTGTTCGCGTGAGCGGAGTTCATAGAAGGACTTGTGGTTATATGTGTGAAGATTCCAGTAGGGACAAGGGAGCCATTTCGGCTCGAAATTGGAAGATCCAAAGACTAGAAGGTCAAGCAGGACCCTCCTGAGGTAGGGGTGCTGTGGAAGGTGGTATCAGAGCTAACAACTATTGTTTTCTATAGAGGGAAGACAGAGGACAATTGTGATTGAATTATGCGTGGAAATATTGCAACAATGCCGCCAAGAAGACATCCAGAAAGAACTTTACTTGATCCAGCCATGGAAAGGGAGATGAGAGAACTTCGTGCTCTATTAGATGCTATGGAGACAACACAAAGATGAACACTTGATGCTGGAGATATCAGTGAGGATGAAAGTGAGAACGAAGAAGGAGCCGAAGAAGTAGATGTATCCAAAGATGCTGTGGAGGATCGCTTGCTAAAAGTTGTTGCAAGGATGGGTGCCAGAGAAAATTTGGACATCCCGATGTATGAAGGCAACTTGGACATTGAGGAGGTACTAGACTGGTTTAGAACTCTAGATAAATACTTTGATTATGAAGATATTGAATAAGATAAGAAGGTTAAGCACACTGTCACTAGAATGAAAGGAAACACAAAATTGTGGTGGGATGAACTGCAGGCTGACATGCGTTGCAAAGGAAAACAAAGAATCAAAAGCTGGGATAAGATGGTAGTAAAGATGAAATAAAAATTCATACCCAGAGATTACCAAATTAATCTATTTCGAAGAATGCATAATTTGAGACAGAAAGGGATGAGAGTGAAGGAATACACTAAGGAATTTTACAGACTCAACATTAGAGCTAGTCATCGCAAGAGTGATGATGAAAAACTCGCCAAATACATGAATGGCCTGAGATATGGGATTCAGTATGAGATGAGCATGTCGACAATTAGGAATGTAGAGGATTATTATCATATTGCTTCTAAGGCAGAAGTGAAATTGGCCCGAAATCAAGGTCAAAGGGGAAGAGGTAGAAGTCAGAGTAGAGGCAAAGCAGTTGCCCAAGACAGAGTACATAAGCCCAAGGATGAAGAAAATAAACCACATAACCACCTATAAAGGGGAGGAATCTCACAAGGAGGATAGTATGCCGATAGGAACACTTTTCCTCGAGTAAGAGGAAGAGGAAGAGGCATAAGAGGTGAAATAAAGTGTTTTGTCTGTGGAAAGATCAGACACAAATATTGGAAATGTCCCGATAGAAAAAGGGATGGAGGAGGAGAAGCTCACATTTCAGAAGCGCAAAGGCGAAATGTTGAGGTAGAAGATGTAGAAGGTGGAAGATCCTTAATGATGAGGAAAATTCTCTTGAAGCCAGAGAAGGAAGTGGACAATCCAGTCCAGAGGAACAATTTATTTAGGACTGCTTGCAAGACCAAAGATAGGGTATGCAAGGTGATAGTTGACAATGGAAGCACGAATAATATAATATCCACAGAGATGGTGGAAAAGCTGGAATTGGAGACAGTTTCACATCCAAGCCCATATAAAGTCTCGTGGTTGCAAAAAGGACATCAAGTAACCATGGATTATTTTAGGGGCTAAATTTCGCACATGGGCTAATTTTCCATGGTTTTTCCCAAAAAACGTTTCGTTATTCTAAAAATGATTCGCCCAAAATCTATAGGATAAAATTATTTTACCTTAAAAATCGCCAAAAGTTTATACAAACTATATAGAATCCTTAGATATTTGAACATTTTTACAAAAATATTGCCAAACATTTATAGTTGGCATATGAAGGATTACTAAGATTCGCCAAGGTTTCTACATTTTAAAATAAATTTCCATCCTTAAAATCATCCCTGCAAGTAACAGTCACTAAACAATGTTTAATTGAATTTAAGATAGGGGGATACCGAGATGAGATCTTATGTGATATTATTCCCATGGATGTCTGTCATATTTTGTTGGGGACGCCGTGTAAATATGACATAAATGTTGTTCATGATGGGATAAAGAACACCTATACCTTGGAGAAGAATGGTAGGATGCATATGTTGTTGCCAATTGAAGACAAGAAGGTGAAGGAAGAGACAAGAAATACTATACTTCTCATGAGTGGGAAGGAACTTCTGGATGAAGTCAAGAAATATCAAGAAATGCAGTTTGTTGTGGTGAGAAAACCTAGAGTCATCTTGACCAATACTTTGATAGATGATCTACCTAAGGATATTTAGGAACTACTGGATAATTTCGCTGATATAGTGGTGGATGATTTACCTTGTTCATTTCCTCCCATCAGAAGTGTTGGCATAGGGGAAGACCTAGGTTTCAACGCTCAAGAGCGCACCAAAAAAGCCCTAAATACCAGCCCTTTCGGCATCGCCTACGAAGCAGATGAAGTCTCACCCGAGGTAGAGGTAGGGGTGGTTGCAGGAATCAGATGTCTACAACCTTAGATGGGACACAGATCTGTGATTATAATACTTAATAGAGCACTTAGCACCACCATTTCATCATTATTTAACCAATATCTACTTTGTAGATAAAACACAACATCGCAACATTCACCTAGATCTAATGTATCTAAGCACTTAGCATAAAGAAAAAGATTAGATCTAGCAGATTCAAGCACTAAGCAAGTTCACATAGGTCAGATATAGCATCCAGGGTCATCATAAGCACAAATCACAAACAGATCTATATATCTATATCAAAGCACTTAGCAAGTAAAGACATAAACACATCAAAACATCGCACAGAGCAAAATAACACAATATTTATGTGGTTCACCCCCACCCTGGGGCTACGTCCACCAAGTCTTCTTCTTTATTAGCTTCAATAAGTCATCTACATGCACGGAGCCACAAAAACCCTACTCCTCATAGGATAAGAGATCTATGCGCAACTTGTTATATCCTCCTTCCCCGAGCTAGGTCTAGCGCAAAGCCTTTCACAGTCTGTGGCAACCACTTGCACTTAGCTCTACAAGTTTCTCACAATATGCACAAAGCATCTAAAAACCATGATTGCAGTTAGCACTTAGCTTATCGAACCCCTACTTATGTCATCTACCTACTTATTTATACTTTACAAAATAGGCCTAAACACGAGTAAACCCATGGACCGACTTCCCATACCCGTTACATAATCCCAAATTCCAAAAATGACCCAAAAAAGGGGTCGAGATCCCACGATCTCTGCTTCGTCTTGCGCTCCATCTTCGACAGGCTTTCGAAGTCCCAAAATAGGTTAAACTTGACCAAGTATCTCCCAAAAATTGGTCAAGGGCCAACAGGCTCCCAACACTCACCTGTGACTCGTACCGAGTCACTCTGGTCTGATTAGTTCTACTTCGAATGCCTCGAGCTTGGTTCGAGATGCTTTGAATTGCTGCTATGCTATGACCTCCTGTTCAAAGAACTCTTGGATGACTGCATTGTTGATAGGTCCCTCTAGACGCCGTTCAACTGTAGTGACAACTTGTTCTAGCTCTGCTCCTTGGCCTTCTACCTCTGTAAACAATTGATAGGCCTTATCTTGTATAGGTTGGAGCCTCTGAGTTACTTCCATAACTCTCCTCTGGATAGTGTGGATCTTTTGTTGTGCAGTGCGTTGCTCTTGGGAGAGCTTCATTCTTTCCACAACTGACAGGGGCTTCAACTGCGCCTGTGTCTTTTCGGCTTGATACTTCACCTCTTGGAGCTGCAACTCCAGTGCCTTCAATTATGGATTCTCCATGAGTTGTTCATAGGTTTGGGCATTGTGATCAGTGAGTTTCTTCCATTCCAGGGTAAGATCCTTTACCCTTTCAACTGTGCTCCGGGCGATTGCTTCTCTTTTGTCTCTTACATCTTATGGGGTCTCAAGTACAGTGTGTAGCTCCAAATATGCTATGCGTTGCTGTATCTATTGGATGGCTTCTGCGAGTTGGTTCACCTGCTGTGTAACTCGGTCTTCTTCCTTGATTTCTAAGACTGTCATAGAGCGAAGTGCTCTGTTGACCGCTTCTTTTACTTCAAGTTGCTTCGCGAGCAACTGTTCCTTTTCTTGCTGTAGCTATGATTTTTCTTCATCAAACTTCTCTTGGAGAGAAAAATTTTCCTGTTTTGCAGCACTGTGTTTCTCTACGAGTAATCCTTGTACTTGTTTGAAAGCATGGGTGAATTTCTCTTTTTCTTTCTGTTCTCGTCGAAGGTGAGCTTCAACTATATTGGGTAGGTGGTGGAGTTGAGATGGCTCATCTCCCAACTCAAGTTTTCCTAATGGCAACAACATGGTGGAGACTGTGTGGCTGGACTGTAGGGCTTGCTGTACCCCTCAGAGTTTAGTCTCAATTCGATCATACATCTCCTCTTTCTTTGCTTCTTGTTTCTCTGATATTTCCAGTGAAGCATCTTGCAGGGCTGCTATGAGGAAGTCGAAGTCATCGGAGGTGAGGACAGTTTGCATCTTGGTCATGGTGGCCTTCGATTTCTTCCGGGAGGAATATTTAGGAGGTGAACCTTTCCTCTTATTCAGGGGATCAACCTCATCTCCTTGCTTCTTTTCAACTTCTTTGTCATTCAACTCTTCGCCACCACCTCCTCATTCTGGTGATATGGAAGCAGTCTTCACAGATGCACTGTCTAATTCTTGGACCTATTCGGTCTTCTTTGTCCTGCTGGGTCCAGGTGTATCATGCGATGTTTCTGGACTATCTATGTCGGATATCTTTGTAGGGTCTACTAGAATAAGGAGGTCCACCGTCCAGTCCTTAGTGATCTCCTCCAGGTCCTCCTCCGTCAGCTTGTAGTAGGACTGAAGTTGTTGCTTATGTTCGTCGACGCGTGCTGTAATATAAATGAAATGTCGATCCACGCTGAACTTCATCAAAGGCCTGAATCGGTCTAGAGTGTTCAGAGTCATGCAAGGCTCAGACTGTATGGCTATCTTCAGCTAATTGTAGTAGGTATGAAAAACAACATTTGATTGCCACTTTTTATTCATGTCGCTTGAATACCAAAGGTTAGCGAACTTTGCGACTAGTGGTTCAAAAGGCTCGATGTCTGGGAAGGTCACACCTTCCGGCATCTCCCAGGCAATAAAATCTATAAGGATCAAGAGCCAGCTGAAATGAAATTCATATCCTTGATCCTGTGCTTCTCTGCAGTCGAGTTCCAACTGGTTCACTAGGTACTTCACCTAGTTCATTTGAAGGCCTTCCGTACACTTCCCTGTGAGGTTGACTACAAAGCCGATGACTTGGGTAGGTCGGTTCTTTCTTACTAAATTCCCTGCAATCAAATAACAGGCGAGGTGAAATGCACCACTATGGATAGAAGCTACTTGTAGCCTCGTGTCCCCTTCTCGACATTTCCATAGGTGTCCTTGATCCTCTGTGCTAGAGTGTGATCCATGGTTTTTCTGGGATATAAATCCTGTGGATCATGTCCTTGCATACTCAAGCCTGTGATCCGATTGATTAGCATTGGATCAATTGTTATAGGACGGTTTAGCCACAAATAGCCGCCATGGTAATAAGAAAACAACAACTTGACACATGCGTTCACCTCCTGGTGTCTTTGGAAGTGGGGAATCTTCATGACGTTCAACAGGGTGGACTGCGTGAGGTTCATAGTCCACGACTAGGGGATTATATTCGAATTCTTCCCCTTAGTTCTGGTCAGGTACTTATGTGGGGCGAGCATGTTATAGACTTTGTGATCTCTGAGGTTGAAGTCATTGAATTTCAATGCTGCAATCTTATCTTGGTCTGCTCGAACTGCGCGGATCCCCTTCGGGAGGTATGCATCAACCAAGGTGTACTCAAAATATCTAGGTATGATGTCTCAATTTACTGTGCCGCTCAGAGGTGGAATATAGGCAGGTAATATAGTCAGGATCAATTTGGCATTTACTAGATCATCCATGTGCTTGGTTCACTTTTCATCTGATGGACGGGATGGTTTGACTCCGTGAGCAGTCGACAGAGAGGCTTGCAGTCCTCTCGTCAATGACGCTTGTACACTTGTAGAAATTGACATGAATCTTTCAGTCATGAGGTCGATCAAAAATTCTTCAACAACTTTCTCTGCAGCACTCAACTCGTCCAACATACACACTCGGGGTTAACAATATTGGGTTCGGGGAGTGACGTAGGCACTGCAATAGGATAGAAGGAAATAGTGCAATGATCACTATGTAAACTCAACAAGTCTGCAGGCTCAAATTCACAGTTAGCAAAAGTGTTCTCAGTGCATGGCACGACGGGATAAATAGGCAACTCGGAAACGGGTTGCTTGTAACGGTTATGAAGCCTTCATTAACTCTGTTCTGTCTGTTATGGCATGGTCCCAATGGTCAGATGGAAAGTTGTCTGTCCATAAATGTCTTTCTACCCATTCGAAGCATTGGTATAACGGTTATAATGTACCCAACAACTGTATTGCTTCACCATGACGAAGTGCCATGTGTCGCTGTTATGATATCCAGACGAAGTTCCAATTTTGCAAATTTTTCATCTGCAAAGTTCCCTCTGGAACCTTCTATAACTTTTCGATCTTAGCTTTCTTATTGCTTATTTTTCTAGCCTTCTTTCCAGTGAGCTTCGTCTTGGTATTCTTTTTTCATTTTGATTCTTATCTTCTTTCGGCATAGTCACTGCGCGCTGTTGAGATTCTTTCCTAGGATTCAAGGGTAATACTTCATCTGTAGCTGGACTAGGTACTTCAGTCTTCTGTGGGTCCTCTAATGTTCTTACAGCTTCAACATCCGAGACTCTGGCGGTATATAGCTTCAATCTGTTCTTCTGTTCTTCAATCAAGTGTGCGATCCTTCTAGTCATGAATTATTTTAACTCTTGCTTCTTCTGCTCTAAAACTTCTTCTTCTTCTTTCCCTCTGGCCTGATCCGTTTCAATCCAAGGTTTTCCTAGTAACATGGTAAATGGAGCGCTATCCTCAGTAAATTTAATAATCTCAAAATATTCTTCTGTCGAAGTTACATTTGCATTCATAGGTATCTGAGCGAGCCTCCCACATAGGGTTATCAGTTTTCCTCTGAATAATCCCATCCTCCTAATGAAGGAATCATAGCAGGCTTTCCTAAAAGTTCCCAAGTTCTTTCTATCATAATATTCACCTGTGTTTCCTCATCCAGAACACAGTCAACGTCGAAGTCTCCTATTCTTGCTTCAATGCATTCTTTTTCTTTGAAGATCTTTGATAATCTAACATGTCGGTGGTCATTCAGGGTTTCTTTCATATGTAGCAATACTTTTTCTGATTCTTTCTGGGGTTCTGCCATAATCTTAGTTTCTGGATTTTCCTTAGGGTTTTCTTGTCTCATGTTCATTTCTTCAAGCTTAGCAATCATTCTAGGGCAATCCAATACTTCATGGTCCATAGCTTTGCAACAAAGACAACTAGGTCTTCTCCCAGGGCATTCCTTAGCAAGATGTCCTGGTCTTCTGCAACTGTAACAGAGGGTTAATCCTCTCTTTCTTTTTAATGATCCCCAACCCTTCATGTACTACGCGCTAAGATCATAGTATCTAACCTACAACAAATTATTTCTATGCATCCATTTATTAGTCCAAACATTCTTTCTATGCATAGGTATAACATATCTTTCACTATTCTTATCATATCTATTCATATCAAACCTTATTTCATCTATTAGTTCCCTAGATTATAAGCTAGGACAAAATCTATCAAACATACCTAGATCCATACTTTAGAAACAAAAATTTCCACTTATCTTACTTCTACAGAGCACAAAGGTTTCAGATCTAGAACTTTTCAATATTCTTACCTTTATTAGAGCACAAAGATTTCAGATATTACCTCTCTTCTTCAGATCTGACCTCTTTTCTTGGCACAAAGCTTCACAAGTCAAGTAGGATGTTGCGCACTAGGAAAAAATATCTACGCACGGAGCTTCCACATTTTTAGATCGAATCTTTGCACAAAGATTCTTCTTTCTAAGTTCCCAACAATCACAGTTTCAGGTCCCGACAACAGAACCATTTATTGGCACATGGGTAGAACCAGGGTTCAATGCTCAAGAGCGCACCAACAAAGCCCTAACTACCGACCCTTTCGGCATCACTTGTGAAGCAGATGAAGTCTCACCTGAGGTAGAGGCAGGGGTGGTTGCGGGACTTAGATGTCTGCAACCTTAGTTGGGACACAGATCTGTGATTATAATACTTAATAGAGCACTTAGCACCATCCGTTCATCATTATTTAACCAATATCTACTTCACAGATAAAATAGAGCATCACAACATTCACCCAGATCTAATGTATCTAAGCACTTAGCATAAAGAAATAGATTAGATCTAGTAGATTCGAGCACTAAGCAAGTTCACATAGGTTAGATATAGCATCCATGGTCATCATAAGCACAAATCACAAACATATCTATCTATCTATATCAAAGCATTTAGCAAGTAAAGACATAAACACATCAGAACATCACACAAAGCAAAATAACACAGTATTTACGTGGTTCACCCTCACCCTGGGGCTACGTCCACCAACTCTTCTTCTTTATTAGATTCAATTAGTCATCTACATGCATAGAGCCACAAAAACCCTACTCCGTATAGGATAGGAGATCTGCGCACACCTCGTTAGATCCTTCTTCCATGAGCTAGGTCTAGCACAAAGCCTTTCATAGTCTGTGACAACCACTTGCGTTTATCTCTACAAGTTTCTCACAATATGCACAGAGCATCTACAAACCATGCTTTCACTTAGCACTTAGCTTATCGCCCCCCTACTTATGTCACCTAGCTACTTATTTATACTTTACAAAATAGGCCTAAACATGTGTAAACCCATGGGCCAACTTCCCATATCCATTACATAATCCCAAATCCCAAAAAAGACCCAAAAAGGGGCTGAGATCCCATGATCTCTGCTTCGTCTTGTGCTCTGTCTTCAACAGGTTGTCGAAGTCAAAAAATATGTTAAACTTGACCAATGATCTCTCAAAACTTGGTCAAGGGTGAACAAGAAGTATAAGCCATCACATTGACCTTATACCAGAAGCGAGTTTGCCAAACAAAGTAGTGTATAGATTGATGCCACAGGAGAATGAAGAAGTTAAGAAGCAAGTCCATGATTTGATGGAAAAGAGGTTGATTACAAAAATCTTGAGTCCATGCGCTTTGCCAACAATGTTAAGTCCAAAGAAAGATGGTGGATTTAGGATGTGTACAAACTCGAGGGCTATAAACAAAATCACCATCAGGTATAAATTTCCTTTACCCAAGATGGATGACTTGATGGATTGCTTGAGTGGGGAAAACTTTTTTTTCAAAAATTGATTTGAAAAGCGGATATCATTAAATTAGAATGAGAAAAGGTGATGAATGGAAGACAACATTCAAGATGAATTAAGGAATGTATGAATGGCTTGTCATGCCATTTGGCTTGACAAATGTGCCAAGTACTTTTATGAGATTGATGAACGAAGTGTTGAAATATTTCATTGGGAAGTTTGTAATTATGTATCTTGATGATATACTGATCTTCAGTAAGACTAAGGAAGAACATTTGAGACATTTAGATTTAGTGATGAAGATGTTACAGCAAGAGAAGTTTCTGATAAGTCTGAAGAAGTTGTCTTTCATGAAGACATAACTCATTTATTTAGGATTTGTGATCTCTTCAAATGAGTTGAAGATGGATCCTGAGAAGGTAAAAGCAATCAAAGAATGGTCGTCGCCAAGGAATATCTTTGAAGTCAGAAGCTTCCATGGACTAGCCAGTTTTTATAGGAAGTTCATCAGGAATTTTAGTGGGATTTGTGCATCAATGATGGACACAGTCAAGAAAAGACATAAATCTTTTCATTGGATAGAGGAAGTGGAGAAAAGTTTCAAGTTGTTGAAGGAGAAGATAACTGGACAACTAGTTCTAGTTCTGCCAGATTTCAGTAAAACAATTCAAGTCAGATGTGACACAAGTGGATTTGCGATTGGAGCAGTCTTAAGTCAGGAAAATAGACCAATTGCATACTTTAGTGAGAAGATGAACGAAGCCAAGTTGAAATATTCCATGTATGATAAAGAGTTTTATGCAGTCATACAAGCGTTGAAGAAATGGAGGAAATCTTGGTTCCAAAAGAGTTCGTTTTGTATAGCGACAACCATGCCTTACAATTTATAACCAGATAGGAGAAGCTGAACCAAAAACATAAAAAATGGGTTGAATTTATGCAGAACTTTACTTTTGTTATAAAGCACATTTCTGGAAATGCTAACAAGGTTGTTGATGCATTGAGAAGGAAATGTCTGATTTTGTAGGAGTTTCGAGTGAAGACCTTAGGTTTTGATAACCTTAAGGAAATGTACAAAGATGATTCAGATTTCAAGGATGCTTACGAAGCATGTGAGAATCCTATTCTGAGAGACAAAAGACAATGGAATTAATATATGATTCAGTATGGACTGTTGTTTAGAGGAAATCAATTGTGTATCCCAAGGAGTTCTATGAGAGAAAACCTTTTGAAGGAAAAACATAGTGGGGGATTGGCTGGACAGTTTGGCCATGATAAAACATTTCTGCAACTGGGCAGTTTGTATTATTGGTCAGGGATGAGGAGGGATGTCAAGAAATTTGTCAACAGATGTAGAATCTGCCAGCATGCAAAAGGGAAAAGACAAAATACAGGGTTGTATCAACCATTTCCAATACCAAAGAGGCTGTGGGATGCGATAAGCATGGATTTTGTGTTAGGACTATCGAGGAAACAGAGAGGTTGTGATTCCATATTCGTGCTAGTCAAAAGATTCTAAAAAATGGCACATTTTATTCCATGTCGGAAAACCAATGATGCAACATACATTGCAAAACTATTTTTCAAGGAAGTTGTTCGACTTCATGGTTTACCCAAGAGTATTGTTTCAGATAGAGATACCAAATTTGTTGGTCATTTCTGGAGGACACTATGGAAGAAGCTAGGAACAAATATATCTTTTAGCTCAACATATCACCCTCAGATGGATGGACAAACTGAGGTAGTAAATCGAAGTTTGGAGGACTTATTGAGGAGTTTAGTAGATGAACATCATAGTTAGTGGGATTAGATTCTGCCACAAGCAGAATTTGCATATAATGACTCACCTAACTGAAGCATAGGACATATCCCATTTCAGATAATGTATGGAATGCAACCAAGGGGAGTATCCGAGTTGAGAAACTTAGAGAAGAGTGAGTTCAGGAGTGATGGAGTGGAATATTTTGCAGCAGAGATGCGGGAGCTCCACAGTAAGATTAAAGAGCAGTTGCAGAGTTCCAACCAGGAGTACAAGTGCAGAGAAGATCAACACATGAGATAAATTCAATTTAAAGTGGGAGATTTAGTCTTATCACACCTAAGAAAAGAAAGGTTCCCAAGGGGAACGTATAATAAGCTGAAAATGAAAAAGATAGGCTGTGTAAAATCTTGCAAAAATTTGAGGCCAATGCTTACGAGATAGAATTTTCAGATGAGGTGGGAATATCACCCATATTCAACATAACAGATCTGTATCCTTAGAGATCAGATGAAGCAGAAGGAGTAAAGAGTCATAAGGAAGTTCAGTGGGTCAAACAGATGCCTGTAGCTGAAAAGCCACAGATGGAAAAGATCATTGATCAGAGAGTTGGTAAGAAGACCTAGAGGAAGACATATTTTGAATACTTGGTAAAATGGAAAGGACACCCGATTGAGGATTCCATTTGGGAAAGTGAAGCAAATATCCAAAAACATGGACAGATGGTGCAGGAGCTCATGGACAAGAGTCCATGAATTTTCAGCCAGAGGAGTATGATGCAAGAGCATCACAAGCAAGCACAAGTGGAGGACAACTGGATATGCACCAACGCGCATTTTGAAGATGTTTTTAATTCAAAAGATAAAACATTAATGTAATAGATGAGAGGATGTAATTGCCCTTAAATGTTTTGGGGATTGTAACTGAAATCTTGAGCGTTTTCTCTCATCTGTTGGTTGGAGGCATTTAATGTAATAAATGTGAAGTAGTTGTAGTCTTTAATTCGATAAGATAGCTTAGAGTTAAAGGAGGGAAAAATCGAGAAATCTCCCTCATATGTATTTTATTGTATTATTATTCTCATTGTAAAAAAGAAGTAAGAGTAGAAGCTGTAGAGAAAGAGAGCATAGGAGAGGAGAGAAGAGCAAAGATTGTAGAAATTGTATAAGAAGATAGTTGTTTCTATTGAGACCATGTATAGAAGCACTTGAATTAATACAAGAAGGCTTTAATCGAATTTCATGGTGTTGTCATGGTTACTATTAACATCTATTGAATGGTATGTTTATAGTTTTCTTATATACTTTGTTATGCATTTGTTTCAATGTTGTTTATGTGTAGGATTTCATGTTGAATGTAAGAAGTCTGTGAGAGGAAGAGTATGATTTTAAATTGTTTCTCATCCTGATAATTCCTGCAAGGAGTGCAGTGAAGGTCCGCAAGGAGTGCATTGATAGGTTCTAAGTTTTATCTTAGAAAATATCAGGAGAGATAGAGTTGTTCTTATACCAACATAGTGCAAGTATAACACAGAGAGCTGTGCAAGGCATGTGCAAGTTGAGGAGAGTCTTAGAATTTTCCAACCCAGTGAGCAGTTGAAGAATTCTATCGCAAGGAGTGCACAGAGTTGGAGTGTTCAGATAATCAGAGATTATCGTGAAGCCGAAAGAGTTGCATGAAGGATTCCTTAGAATCCTAGAGTTTTCAGCAAGAATCAAGCTCAGGAAGGATAGGGACTTGAAGAAAATTCAAAGGAAGGACGAGGTTCGAATTCACCTCGCAGAAATCAAGCTCAAGAGAGATAGTGGCCGTCAGATCCAGAGGAGTGTGAGACATTGATTGGGTGATCTGAAATATCGACATTTTGGGAGTCGGGAGAGTGAAGGACCTGCTACTCGAAAGTCGCGAGTCGCGAAATACTGTCATGATCTGGACCGTCAGATTGTGGAAGAATTGGGACTGTTGATATGAGGTGACGAGGTCATGGGTTCGGAGATCGAAAAAAGGGAGTAAGTTTACATCGCGGATTATCGACACATGAAATCCTGACGCGCTCTGAGGTTGGGCCCCAGGTCATAGTCGAAGGTGACATCAGTGAAAAAGATAAGGGAGGAGCTAGGAACCGTTAGCCCATTTCAGGGTTTCAGGAATTGAAGGAGTCGGGGTGCCTCGTAACGGAAGTCCCACATCATGAAATGCGACACACATTTTGAGGTTAAGTCTGTGGTCACGCCAGTGGTCGCGTGGCATGGAGAACTTGCACCTAGTGCTTGTTCGCGCAGGCGAAGTTCGTATAAGGATCTATAGTTATATGTGTGAAGGTTCCAGTAGGAACCAAGGAGCCATTTCGGTTGGGAATTGGAAGATCCAAAGACCGGGATGTCAAGAAGGACCCTGCTGAGGTAGGGGTGCTGTGGAAGGTGGTATCAGAGCTAACAAATATTTTTTTCTATAGAGGGAAGACAAAGGACAATTGTGATTGAATTTTGCGTGGACAGATTGCAACAATGCCACCAAGAAGACGTCCATAAAGAAATTTACCCGATCCAGCCGTGGAAAGGGAGATGAGAGAACTTCTTACTCGAATAGATTCTATGGAGACAACACAGAGACAAACACTTGATGCTGGAGATATCAGTGAGGCTGCAAGTGAGAACAAAGAAGGAGCCTAAGAAGTAGCTATTTTCGAAGATGCTGCGGAGGATCGCTTGCTAAAAGCTGTTGCAAGGATGGGTGCTAGAGAAAAGTTGGACGTCCCGATGTATGAAGGCAACTTGGACTTTGAGGAGCTACTATACTGGTTTAGAACTCTAGATAAATACTTTGATTATGAAGATATCGAAGAAGATAATAAGGTTAAGCATGATGTCACTAGACTGAAAGGACACACAAAACTGTGGCGGGATGAATTGCAGGCTGACAGGCGTTGCAAAGGAAAACAAAGAATCAAAATCTAGGATAGGATGGTAGCGAAGATGAAATAAAAATTCATACCCGTAGATTACCAAATTAATCTGTTCCGAAGAATGAAAAATTTGAGACAGAAAGGGATGACAGTGAAGGAATACACTGAGGAATTTTACAGACTCAACATTAGAGCTAGTCATCACGAGAGTGATGATGAAAAAGTTTCCAAATACATGAATGGCCTGAGATATGAGATTCGGGATGAGATGAGCATGTTGACAATCATGAATGTATAAGATGCTTATCATATTGCTTCTAAGGCAGAAGTGAAATTGGCCCGGAAGCAAGGTCAAAGGGGAAGAGGTAGAAGTCAGAGTAGAGGGAAAGCAGCTGCCCAGGATAGAGTACAAAAGCCCAAGGATGAAGAAAAGAAACCACATAACCACCCAGAAAGGGGAAGAATCTCACAAGGAGGACAATATGCCGATAGGGACACTTTTCCTCAAGCAAGAGGAAGAGGCAGAGGAGGTGAAATAAAGTGTTTTGTCTGTGGAAAGTTAGGACACAAATCTTGGGAATGTCCCGATAGAAAAAGGGATGGACGAGGAGAAGCTCACATTTCAGAAGCGCAAAGGTGAAATGTTGAGGTAGAAGATGTAGAAGGTGGAAGATCCTTAATGATGAGGAAAATTCTCTTGAATCCAGAGAAGGAAGTGGAGAATCCAATCCAGAGGAATAGTTTATTTAGGACTGCTTGCAAGACCAAGGATAGGGTATGCAAGGAGACAATTGATAGTGGAAGCACAGATAATTTAGTATCCACATAGATGATGGAAAAGCTGGAATTGGAGACAATTACAAATCCACGTCCATATAAAGTCTCGTGGTTGCAAAAAGGACATCAGGTAACAGTCACTAAACAATGTTTAATTGAATTTAAGATAGGGGGATACTGAGATGAGATCTTACGTGATGTTATTCCCATGGATGTCTGTCATATTTTGTTGGGGAGGCCATGTAAATATGACATAAATGTTGTTCATGATGGGAGAAAGAACATCTATACCATGGAGAAGAATGGTAGGACACATATGTTGCTGCCAATTGAAGACAAGAAGGTGAAGGAAGAGACAAGAAATACTATACTTCTCATGAGTGGGAAGGAACTTCTGGATGAAGTCAAGAAAGATGAAGAAATGCATTTTTCTATGGTGAGAAAATCTAGAGTAATCTTGACTAGTACTTCGATAGATGATCTACTTGAGGAAATTCAGGTCTGCTGGAGAATTTCACTGATATAGTGGTGGAAAATTTACCTTGTTCGTTGCCGCCCATCAGAAGTATAAGCCATAACAATGACCTTATACCAGGAGTGAGTTTTCCAAACAAAGCAGCGTACACATTGACATCGCAGGAGAATGAAGAAGTTAAGAAGCAAGTACAATATTTGATGGACAAGGGGTTGATTAGAGAAAGCTTGAGTCCATGCACTATGCCAATAGTGTTAATTCCAAAGAAACATGGTGGATGGAGGATGTGTACAGACTCGAGGGCTATAAAAAAAATCACCACCAGGTATAGATTTCCTTTACCTAGGATGGATGACTTGAAGTATTTCTTGAGTGGGGAAATTTTTTTTTGAAAAATTGATTTGAAAAGCGGATATCATCAGATTAGAATGAAAAAAGGTGATGAATGGAAGACAACATTCAAGACGAATGAAGGACTGTATGAATGGCTTGTCATGCCGTTTGGCTTGACAAATGCACCAAGTACTTTTATAAGATTGATGAACAGAGTCTTTAAATATTTCATTGGGAAGTTTGTAATTGTGTATCTTGATGATATACTGATCTTCAGTAAGACTGAGGAATAACATTTGAGACATTTAACTTTAGTGATGAAGAAGTTGCAACAAGAGAAGTTGCTAATAAATCTGAAGAAGTTGTCTTTCATGAAGACATAACTCATTTATTTAGGATTTGTGATCTCTTCGAATGAGTTGAAGATGGATCCTGAGAAGGTAAAAGAAATCAAAGAATGGTCATCACCAAGGAATATCTTTGAAGTCATAAGATTCCATGGACTAGCTAGTTTTTACAGGAAGTTCATCAAGAATTTTAATGGGATTTGTGCATCAATGATGGACACAGTCAAGAAAATACATAAATATTTTCACTGGACAGAGGAAGCGGAGAAAAGTTTCAAGTTGTTGAAGGAGAAGATAACTGGACAACCAGTTCTAGTTCTGTCAGATTTTAGTAAAACATTTCAAGTCAGATGTGACACACGTGGATTTGCAATTGGAGCAGTCTTAAGTCAGGACAATATACCAATTGCATACTTCAGTGAGAAGTTGAATTAATCCAATTTGAAATATTCCACGTATGATAAAGAGTTTTATGCAGTCATACAAGCGTTGAAGAAAAGAAGGCACTACTTGGTTCTGAAAGAGTTCATTTTGTATAGAGACAACAACGCCTTATAGTTTATAACAAGATAGGAGAAATTGAACCAAAAACATGCAAAATGGGTTGAATTTATGCAAAAATTTACTTTTGTTATAAAGCACATTTTTGGAAATGGTAACAAAGTTGCTGATGCATTGAGCAGGAAATGTTTGATTTTGCAGGAGTTTCAAGTGAAGACCTTAGGTTTTGATAACCTTAAGGAAATGTACAAAGATGATTTAGATTTCAAGGATGCTTACGAAGCATGTGAGAATCCTGTTCTGAGAGACAAAAGCCAATGGACTGAATATATGATTCAAGATGGACTGTTGTTTAGAGGAAATCAATTGTGTTTCCCAAGGAGTTCTACGAGAGAAAAACTTTTGAAGGAAAAACATAGTGGGGGATTGGCTGGACACTTCAGCCATGATAAAACATTTGTGCAACTGGGCAGTTTGTATTATTGGCCAGGGATGAGGACGGATGTCAAGAAACTTGTCAACATATGTAGAATCTGCCAGCACGCAAAAGGGAAAAGACAGAATACAGGGTTGTATCAACCATTTCCAATATCAGAGAGGTCGTGGGATGTGGTAAGCATGGATTTTGTGTTAGGACTGAGAACATAGAGAGGTTGTGATTCCATATTTGTGGTAGTTGACAGATTCTCAAAAATGGCACATTTCATTCCATGTCAGAAAACTAGTGATGCAACACACATTGCAAATCTTTTTTGCAAGGAAGTTGTTCGACTTCATGGTTTACCCAAGAGTATTGTTTCGGACAGAGATCCAAAATTTGTTGGTCTTCTTTGAATTAAGCTATGGAAGAAGCTGGGCACAAATATATATTTTATCTCAACATATCATCGTCAGATGGATGGACAAAATGAGGTAGTAAATCGAAGTTTGGGGGACTTATTGAGGAGTTCAGTAGCTAAACATCATAGTTAGTGGAATCAGATTCTGCTGCAAGAGGAATTTTCATACAATGACTCACCTAAACGGAGCATAGGACAAAGCCCATTTCAGATAATGTATGGAATTCAACCAAGGGGAATATCTGAGTTGAGAAAATTATAGAAGATTGAGTTAAGGAGTGCTGGAGCGGAAGATTTTGCAGCAGAGATGCAGGAGCTCCACAGTAAGATTAAAGAGCGGTTGCAGAGTTCCAACTAGGAATACAAGCGCAAAGTAGATCAACACAGGAGAGAACTTCAATTTAAAATGGGAGATTTAGTTTTATCACACCTAAGAAAAGAAATGTTCCCAAGGGGAACGTATAATAAGCTGAAAATGAAAAAGATAGGGCCATGTAAAATCTTGCAGAAATTTGAGGCCAATGCTTACGAGATAGAATTTCCAGATGGGGTGGGAATATCACCCATATTCAACATAGCAGATCTGTATCATTACAGAGAAGATGAAGTAGGAGGAGTAAAGAGTCAGAATGAAGTTCAGTGGGTCAAACAGATGCCTGTAGCTTAAAAGTCGCAGATGGAAAAGATCATTGATTAGAGAGATGGTAAGAAGACCCGGAGGAGGACATATTTTGAATACTTGGTAAAATGGAAAGGACACCCGATTGAGGATGCCAGTTGGGAAAGCAAATCAGATATCCAGAAAAATGGACAGACGGTGCAGGAGCTCATGGACATGAGTCCATGAATTTTTCATCCATAGGAGTATGATGCAGGAGCATCACAAGTGGAGGACAGCTGGATATGCACCAATGCGCATTTTGAAGACGTTTTGAATTCAAAAGATAAAAAAAATAATGTAATAGCTGAGAGGATGTAATTTGCCTTAAATGTTTTGGGGATTGTAACGCAAATCTTGAGTGTTTTCTCTCATCTGTCGATTGGAGGCATTTAATGTAATAAATGTAAAGTAGTTGTAGTCTTTAATTCGATAAGATAAATTAGAGTTATAGGAGGGAAAACTCGAGAAAGATCACTCGCATGTATTGTATTGTATTATTATTCTCATTGTAAAAAATAAGAAAGAGTAGAAGCTGTAGAGCAAGAGAGCAGATAAGAACAAAGATTGTAGAAATTGTATAAGAAGATAGCTATTGCTATTGAGACCATGTATAGAAGAACTTGAATTAATACAAGAAGGCTTTAATCCAATTTCATGGTGTTGTCATGGTTACTGTTCGCATCTATTGAATGGTATGTTTACAATTTTCTTATATACTCTATTATGCATTTGTTTCAATGTTGTTTATGTGTAGGATTTCATGTTGAATGTAAGAAGTCTGTGAGAGGGAGAGTATGAGTTTCAATCATTTCTCGTCCTAAGAATTCCTTCAAGCAGTGTAGTGAAGGTCCGCAAGCAGTGCGTTGATAGGTTCTGAGTTTTATCTCAGAAAATATCAGGAGAGATAGAGTTGTTATTATACCAACATAGTGCAAGTATATCACAGAGAGTCGTGCAAGGCATGTGCAGGATGAGGAGAGTCTTAGACTTTTCCAACACAGTGAGCGGTTGAAGAATTCTGTCGCAAGGAGCGCAAAGAGTTGGAGTGTTCAGATAATCAGAGATTATTGCGAAGCTGTAAGAGGTGCATATAGGATTCCTTGGAAACCTAGAGTTTGTAGCAAGAATCAAGCTAAGGAAGGATAAGGACTTGAAGAAAGTTCAAAGGAAGGACTGAGGTCAAAGTCACCTCGTAGAAATTAAGCTCAGGAGAGATAGTGGTCTCAGATCCAGTGGAGCGTGAGCCATTGATTGGGTGCTCCGAAATATCGACATTTCAGGAGTCGGGAGAGTGAAGGAACTGCTACCCGGAAGTCGCGAGTCGCGAAATCCCGACACGATCTGGACCGTCGGATTGTGGAAGAATTGGGATCATTGATCTGAGGTGAGGAAGTCGCGGGTTCAGAGATCGAGAAAAGGGAGTAAGTTTCCATCGTGGATTCCTGACACGTGAAATCCCGACGTGCTCTGAGGTTGGGCCCCAGGTCGCAACCGAAGGTCACATCAGTGAAAAGGATAAGGGAGGAGATAGGAACCGTTATAACATTTTAGGGTTTCGGGAATCAGAGGAGTCAGGGTGCCTGGTAACGGAAGTCTCGACATCGTGAAATGTGACACACCTTTTGAGGTTAAGTCTGTGGTCATGTCAGTGGTCACGTTGTGCCTAGTGCTTGTTTGCATGGGTGGAGTTCATAGAAGGACCTGTGGTTATATGTGTGAAGGTTCCAGTAGGGACCAAGGAGCCATTTCGGCTCAGAATTGAAAGATCCAAAGACTGGGAGGTCAAGCAAGACCCTGCTGAGGTAGGGGTGTTGCTTATAAAATATTTATCAAGCAACTATTGCCAACACTCCTTCTATTGTTGTCTCTTTGAAATCATGTTGTAGATCATGTATGGTAGGATTTGAACTTGTTCAATCTATGAAATAGAGGCAAGTATCCATGTCACACATGTAAATGGAAATTAAAGAACAAGGATGGTTGCAACACTTTTCCTCTCAGAATTCCCTTGAGTATGGGATTATAGACCAACATGTGATACTTATGCAAGTGAATGTGTTGCCTACTATATGGTTCATGCTTTGTGTACTTGGTTGACTTTTGAAAGAGTGTTTTTGATGAGCTTTCTCAGCATAATTCCCCAAAATTTGTATACCGTTGTCTCGAAGAGCTTTGTTGAGAGTTTCATGACTTTGCTCAGATGTATTTGCTAATTCAACAGTTGAAAATTCCAATCCCAAAAGCAACAGAAACATCATGATGAAAAACCCCCAGTGAGATCAAGATGAAGGAAACCATATCAGTGAAATTCATGAGCAAACCAAAGTAATACCATATGAAGGGAAAACTAAATGAAAACCATTCAGTCAGCCAAGTCAAAATACTTCATCATATTGTTTGAAGAGTAGAGCAATAAAAATGGATAATCAGATCAAGAAGTTTAAATATGAGATAAGGAAGCTTCAAAAGACACCTTCAAACTTTAATAAGCATCAAATAATTGTACATCGAGATACCTAAGTCATTAAAGGAAGCCACCTGATATGAAAAATACTCTGTAGGTCTTCTGAGATATGGTTTTCTGAAGATTGATCTTTACAACGATTTTTTTTAAGAAACATTCACCCTTAGAATGGACCATGTATGATGATGAATTTCATCAACTTGATCTCACAAGACCAAGGAAAATATACCTATCTTGTCACCCAAGATGATTAGGAAAGATATTTGACCTTCAAATTCAAACTTAGGAGCTTGTGGTGCAAAAGAAAATTGCTTGTGTGTGTATGTACTCTGCAGCCTTTGCTATTTCCAAGATACTTAAAATTAGTCAAAGACGAACCGAAACTTGATGTTCTGCTACTAGAGGTACATTCTAGATATGAAAACAAATTTTAAGACTGGGAAAGAGATAAATGTACTGAAAGTCTCAGACACATCCTCTTCATGAAACAAAAAACACTCAATGATTATACCTAACATACACCATTATGATAGAGTTAAGGTATGATGATCAGCATATGCTATATGATTTTGAATTTCTTCTAAGAAAATCAATGATCTACCTTATATATTCTTTAAATCAACTCATAATATAATATTTAAGTCTATGGAAAAACATACATGTTGAGAAGGTTTATAACTAGATTTTATCTCACTAGTCTTTGTTTCGAGAACCAAGAGAATGGACCCATGATACAACAACATCGATCAATTGGTCTAGAATCTTTTGTGAGAAACATAGCCATCAAAATATTGATCAATAAGGCTTGCACACCTACTTGGATTATGAACAAAAAGGCCATGGATAGACGATATGATTTCTCCAACCAAGTTTCCATCTTCCCCAAGATGTAAAATATTCTACAACATATATCCTTTCAACAACTCAGGATCGTAATATTCTGGTTTATCGCTGTCCAACTATCAATGTTAGAGTGAATACCACTGAAACAAATGAATCTTCTAGTTGAACTTCTAAAAAATTATGCACATGGTTTCCTCATGAAGATGAATGAAAACCAAAGCTAATCCAAGCTTTCAGTTAAACAAAAAAATTAAATGCATCAAATGAAAAGAAGAAAGCTCTCATGCAAAAATAAACTAAGATTAAATCCATCTTGAGCTACAACCTAAACTAATAATAACTGGTGTCTTTTATTCAAGAAACCAAGACAAGCCAAAATTTATGCTACTCATGTAGAAATATAAGTAATATTTGTACTGAGAAAGCATAAAAGGAAGTAAAAGAACTATGCTACTCCTATTCCTACTCTATCCTACATTGGATGAAAACTGACTATGTGAAAACATAATGTCAATGTAGCCATTCAATCAACTCCAAACTTGCAACCACATGTTCATCAAAAGTCAATAGCAGAAATTAGAGTAGTGAGAGATAAAAGATAGGAAGAATTGAATCATGTAAATCTCTACTTAGCATGTGAAAGTTGGTATCATTATTATTCATGGGAAATATAGACATATAAGATACCTCCAACCAAGCTTTAATTGCATCATAAAATTTACAATGACCACCATAGGACTATTGGAAGGAATTTAAAAATGAGTGGCATACTTGATGAGACCCATAAATGAAATTTGCATGCCATGTACCTTGTGGGAGAGTATCGGTATGGGTGTTATCGTATATTCTAGAGGTCAAATCAAGATAATGAGAGCCTGGCATAACCTTTGGTCGAAATTGAAATGCATCATTATCCAGGAAAGTCTCCCTAGGCCCACATATGTTGAGAGGAGAAACAATATCTGATTGTTTTAGGGAAACGTTGAGTGAAATATCACTCCAAGACTTATCCTATAAAATCATAAAAATCATGTGAGGAGTGCTAGAGTATTGAGATAGAATCCATGGACGAGTGATGCATCTACCCCTGAAGATTGACATGTGATTCTAGAGAAGATTTAGGTGTTAGTGTTTCTTGGATCAACTCAATGTTTCCTATGTGTTGTATTTTGATGGGATGTTTATTTGATATAAATTATTCATGGAGATATAAAAACCTTTTGTGTTATGCATACCTTATATTTTTTGTTAGTAACATCTGTGGATTGAGTTTAGAAATATCAGATCGTACATGATAATTAGATGATACATTCATGCTTACATTCAATTCTGGAACATAAAAATAGTCACCAAAAATAGGGTTATTATTATCAAATTGTGATTCAACATGTTCCAAAAATTTAAATTGCAAAGGACTTTGAGCTTTGTGCTTACTGGATGGACTATCATTAAGAATGATTTTTTGATCAATCAAAGCTGGACAATCTTCTTGTTCTTGTTTTATCATTCAGTTTTTCATTGTAAGAAAAGTGTGAAGATTGCACTGCATGATAAAAATGTGGGTGCTCATGTGGGTGATTATCATCAAACAAATTCATATAAAGAGAATGAAGATCTTCACATCCTGAAAATGATGATATTTCCTCAATGAGAGGTTTGTTACAGACCAAATTATACTCATGATTCTCTAAAGGGGAGACACTAGATTGTTCCCACTCTGGGTCTAAGGGGTTTAATATTTTTGGTAAATATTCCCCCATAGTTGTGACAAAGTGTTGATTAGAGATCATGTACCCCCCATCATTCATTACAAGATCATGAATTTCTATGAAGGATATATTTGTTACTTTTCCTAGTGCTACATTATCATTCAAATCTACAACAACTTGGTGAATTGATTATTCATTCAATATAGATTCGATATCATCTATTGAAACAATTTTCTCAGATGGTTCTCTGAAATCAAATTACAGAGTATCATATGTCTGAGGATAGGAATGAATGGTCTGTAGGTTTGAAATTATTCCTTTGGGATACAAGGTGATCGAATATTCATTGTGTAGATATGAATCTTGTGAATGAGAGATAATTTGATTATTCATATAGTAGCCTTCAGAAATAGAGATGAGGTATGAAAACCAATCAATGATTTCTTGGTTTAAGGGTTTGTCACTTTCAGGAAATCTAAAATAAATCTACATGACTCTTTGAAATAAATCATTCACAGACTCGTTTTGAGCCTACAGATTTCTTCAAGCTCATTAAAGAGTTCATCATAAACATAATCTACATGAGAAAAGATAAAGAATTGAATGAATTGTTTCCATCTATGTATTGATTTCACTGGTAATGTCCTAAAGCAGGCTTTAATCCGTCCTTCAAATGTGAGGATAAATAATTGACAAATTTTATCGTACCAAACAATATTAAGATTTTGTCGTGCAATATTAAACTGACTGATATGTGTGAATGCAGAGACATTCCCTTCACCATCGAATTTTGATTTGGACAACAGATTAACTGTGTTGACGAAGATGCCCCCGATGGGTCTCTGAAGACTCAAAAGGTTATCCCATACATAGATGTGGAGAGGATCCATGGGTTGGTTAAAACAATTTAATGAAATGACTCCACATGGGTAGGCTTGTCATTCGACCCTCCTTCTAGAGCCAATTCTATTGACCTAAAAAAAATTACCTTTATCAATAGAATGGATTACCCTCAATAAGAAGTACCAATTATACCTCTCACCATTTGGAATAGGGAACCCATCCAGATTATGGCTCGACAACCATTTCTAGTTTGGGGTTTACTGGTTACAGGCTGGTCTATTGATGAAGGATTCTAATCTAAAGTATAAGATGAAACTAATCTAAAGTGCATGCATCCATATGGAAAAGGTAACAAGAAAGAAAACATTGAATCAAACGTGCTCCTGTCAATGACCCAAGAAATAGTTCACACAGATCATAGACAAGAATAGGAATAAATAATTGCAAACACTTAATAGTCTAGCATTTAAACAATCATTTATAGTCACATGTCCACAAATTTAGACAAATATTCCCTAAAGAACTGAAATACGAATGGAACAAACATACATGATAATAGTCTACAATACAAAGTACATTCTTACACTACCCAAGTGTTGAGAAAAACACAACATTATAGTCCACACACGTGCAACACAAGAATCAAAGTTCTCTAGAAATTATCTTGGCCAAACATGATTCTCCTCATTACAAGTTTCAATAATAATACATGAAATCTCAAAGATCCAAAATCCCCTACTTCGAATGTAATCCCTTCATTTATTGAGATTCACCTTGACTCTTGGAATTCTGCCTTCCCAACTCTTGACCTTCCTCCTTCCCCACTCTTGACATTCCCTTTACACAATTTTGTCCTTATCCTCTAAGGCATGATGAGGGAATAATGACAATATAAATTTTCATGATCTAATATATACGACATTATATGCATTTACATTTCAAATTTTGTCTTTTAGTGCTCCTAGGCCATCATGGATTTTGACCCTAGTTCGTCTCATACAATATGATGAATAATCTGAACATTGGGGGTCTCTCCTTCCTCTATGCTTGGGGCTTGCATACCACAAGGATTGTACTTCATCTTCTTCCATTTGGGATTGATTCTATTTTGTCGATGGATTCTCCTATGCTGGTGTATTATCCATTGTTGTAGATCACATTTGCAAAGATGGCGCTATGTCTCTGTAGTATACTCCTTTACACACTATGTATTCCTATTTCTGAATGCGTTCTTTATTTAGCTGGTACCTAGGTGTCATTCAACATCAAATACATGAGTTGACCATACATAACATTTCAAAATATAAATTAAAACATGTTTAACCATGGATAAATTGATTGGAAATTGAGTGAGAAGTTCATATATACTTCCCTGAGTATGATATTTGGTCCTTTTGATGGTTGTTTCATGGACATCCCCTATTGCAATGTTGTGTTATTGAATTTTGGGTTGATGAAAATATGTCAATACGGAAAATAAAAAATATACGATGAATGGTGAGGAACAACTTGAAACATATAAATGTGAAGTTGCATAGCTTGACAAGACCTTTCCAATGGTATAAGGAACACATAAAATGGGTATTGAAGTCAAAAGTTATGGCCAAAATACAAAATGCATTTTTACAAGACCTGTCACTGTATCAGAGGTTGGAAGTTATTTTTCTTCTGGTGCATCGACATTGGAAAAAGGATCATCTCTGGTATGTTCGTACCAAAAAAAATATTGAGCTCCAGTATGTCGGTGCCAAAAGAAAGACCGAGCTCCAAAGTATCGAGACCGGAAGAAAGATTAAGCTCCGACGTCTAAAGGAAGGCAAATAAATTAATTAAAAAAAATAAGCATGGGACCCATTTTCCACATCAATGAAGATGAGTTGATTCCATCAACAATGGGCATATCAATGGGAAATGGGTGATCTCCTCTTCTTTATCGGTGAGAAAGAGATTTCTTCGCCAACACTAGGCATATCAACAGTTCAAAGGGATGATGAAATCCCTAAGGATTGAGATCTAGTATGAAAACTTGAAAATACAGGCTTAACAATGAGGAATATCCTGAAACCTATAGATAGGAATTTTTATAATGCGAGGAGACCTTTCCAACAGTATATAGAGTGTATGAAATGGGTTCTGGAGTCAAAAGTTATGGCCAAAATACAAAAAACAATTTTACAAGACCTAGAGGTGTGTTAACGCTAGAAACAAGATTCCCTCTACTTTATTGACAAAAGAAACAAGATTTATTCCAGTGTATCAGAAAAAGAAACAAGCTTGCCTATGGTGAAGGAAGACATTTCAAAAATTTCTAACTGTCTTTTTTAATGGCAAGAAACAGTAAGAGCATGAGTTCAAAAGTCCATAACTTTATCATACAATGTCCAATTGAGGCACTATTTTTTGCAATGCAGAGAGCACATGGAGAGGTCTAGCGAGAGACCTTACAACTTCATTCAATTATTTGAGTAGATTCATGTTTAATGAAGGTCACAATTAATGAGGCTTGCTTGGTGGGAAATCCTTGGAAATCACTTTGGCACTTTGAAATCTTAGATTTTGATTCCGTTAGTGGCGTTGGAATCGTAATCCCGCAAAAAATACATCTAGCCTATTTCAAGATTGAAAAAACCACTTTGACCAGTACCCAAAATTGCGAGCAAAGAAATTTTTTAATGAAAGTTTGGACCCCGTTCTCGCTACTGCTTTGCCAAATTCAGTTCCGTCAATTCCTGTGGCATCTGTGTTATATAGGATATTAATCCATCCATTGGAACCAAGTTTATACATCAACGAATGAGAAATATTGTCCAACGAAAACAACCAACTGAAGTTTGGAGCACTTTCCACTGAGTATGTGACAAGAGTACCAATTCTTCTTTGAGATGAAATTCAGAACCAACCCATGTCCTATAGATGTTGTTATTGACCCACCTAACAATAAGCATCACTTTCATGATCAAGGTTAGTCATAGAATCAAAAGGTGCAAAATATACATGCTGGTATGATATGCGTAATAAAAGCTGTTAGAAACACACACAAACTCATCAACATTATTATAATATTCAATCTCGACAACAACATGATGTAAATTAAAATCAACAAGCAATCAAAAGAACTCACTTAATGGGCACAGTGAAAAGGGTCTGAGTTGGCGGAAAATAAGAGAGGCCTCAAGATGTGAGTGTCTCATTGATACATTGTGTATCGACGAAGATAGGAGAATATCACTGATACATTGTGCATTGACGAAGATAGAAGAATCTTGTTGATACATCGTGCATCGTCGAGAAATAGAGATCCTGCATAGATACATATCGATGGTTGGAAGTGGATGGAGCACTGGTGTGTTAACATTCATGGGAAGATTATCGCCGATGTATTGGCGGTTGAGAGTCATGAGGGGATGTTTGCCGATGTATCAACGCTTGATTTTTGATTAGGCGCCGATACACAATGGCTATGTGAAAATTTTATAAGTGCTAGCTCAATTTGTGTATTGGCGTGGGGAGTGGCAAGTTCGTTGATATGTATCAGTGTTAAATGATTGATCAGGCACCGATACATAAGAACTTTACACAAATTTTCTAAGTGTTAGTTCGGGCTATGTATTGGTGCTCAATGAATGATTGACATCGGTGTATAAACACTCAAAGAATTATCACCGTTGATACACTAGAAGATGGAAAAAAATATCTAAGTGTTGGTTCTTCTTTGTATTGGTGGGAAAAAAGAGTATGTTTTCAATACAGACTGTATCGATGAGGGAAAGATGACGCTTGTCGATATAGGTTGTATCGACAGGGAAAAGAATATTCCCGCTGATACACTGTGTATCGGTGAAGAAAAAGGGAACTCACCGATACATTGTTTATTGGCGAGCCAAAGTGATCTTAAGAAAATGTTGAAAATGGTAAAGTCTAGAAAGAAATAAGAGTCTTGGGATTTATCATTTGCACGAGATAGTCTAGAAGGTTTTCCAATAGAAAAAGTTTAATAGGGGGTCCCAATTTCTTCTCTTAGAGTAATGGTGAATAGAAGAAATTAGGGAGGGTGTTGTGTTGGCACAACACCACCTAATTTGTATGCATTCATAGATCACAAAGAAAATTAAAGCAAGGTTGGGATCTTTCAAATGTTTAATGATACTAGTGGCCACACACTCCTCATCAATCTACCACATTTAATTAAAACAAAGTAATTTAATTAAACCCTTATGTAGAAAACCTCCAACATATTTACAGTCTGTCGCTTTCAACCACTCGACCACTCTCCACTTCTCGCCCCCCATCAATCTGTTCCTGAAGAAGAATCAATAAGGTTTTTTCATATTTAAGTAATTGTTATTAACTTGGGAATCGCAATAGTTAATATTATATTTCCTTACCTTTAAATTCCCTCACCCTCACAGGGCGAGCGTTCATTCCTTGCCCTTGGCCAAATGCATAAATACTCTCAACAAGACCATGTGAACATGTACATACTACACATAAGATCTCGTCAAAATTTATTGTCCTAGAGAGAATTATGAGGTAATAAACATGGGCCATCCAATCTAAGGAAAAGAGATGAACAATGGAGAACAAATTGCATAGTTGAGAGAATGTAGTACGTTGAATTTTCATTAGCCCCACCTTCTCCACATTGATGATCGTTGATTTAATCAACGACGTGGATGCAATTATGAAGGACCCCAATGGTTCGCCTCCTAATCTTTCATTTGCTTCATAGTGCATGAGGGTCATTGATTAAATTGACAGTCATGAGTAATTACAAAGGCCCCAATTTTTGTGTCTCACAAGGCCCCTGCCTTGCTATTAGTGCTCTTGCTGCCCAATAATGGGACCATTCTTAAAAAAAACAAGTTAAATATTGACGAGTTAAAATTGGAAAAATTGGAATAGCCCTTCAATTGCAAAGTTAGGAAGTAGATGCCACTTTATTTTGGATGAGTTCATTTATAATATGCCCACTAGATAATCTTATGGTATACATCTACATGTTTGATTGTTTTGTTAGGGCACAATGCATTGTCCTCGAATTTCAAGGACAAAAATATAAGGGAATGAACAATAATTAATTAATCTTCATGCTTGCATGGCTATAAAATAAGAATCCTTATTCAAGGTTCATAGGGATATCATTGGTGAAAAGGTTTACGACATGATTCAGTTGTATAGATTGAGTTTATTCGAATTATAAATTATATGATTTTTATTTAAAAAAATCAATATTTAAATTTAAATTTATTTATAAAGAAGACTTTTTATCTTTAAAAAAAAAATCATCATGGAAAACCATTTTAATGTTAAGCTTATCAAATTTATTTATAATCATTTTTTGAAAAATAGCTTTGTTACTTATCTCACTTGTTTTTTAAAATAGAGAATGGAATGGTTCAAATGAATAAATGGTCACTATTATTGTGAGTTAATGCTTTAATGTTTCTTTGATTGACTATATCACAACGAATATAATTTAGATAATGTTATCTTAGTTAATACAAATGAATCCATTTGGCCATGTTTGGAATTCCATTGTTGAACACAAATATCATGTAGTATTTAGGTGGTGTTACAACAGAGCTCAGAGGTGTTGTAACTATAGCAATATATATTCCTCTTACTCTGTTTGGGCTTGTTGAGGCACGGATGAGCAGTCTCTTATTCATGGAATAAGCATGAGTTGTTAAGGATGGATCGTGGAGAATAATTTTAAACAAAGAATTGAACTGTGAATCTTGTACCATAGCTCACAAAATCTATAGATAGGGAAATGATAGTAGGCCTCGAGGTGCTATAGGATTCGTCCAAATAATAAGGGTTGTATGCTTCCAAAAAAAGCTCGGATGGAAACATGACTCTGGAGAAAACATAACCAACATGAAGGTTTCAGCCTCCTACAAAAATATTCCCATTAGTTAATACATTTTCACTCAAATGATACATTCTTGGAATGGTGGACGCTGTCAATACTGTAAATTTCTACCCCGCCAATGCATTAGGTTTGTATAAATAGGGAGTAAGAGTCAGATTCCTTGCAATATCCCAACCTATATGGGGGATACACTAAATGAACCCAAGACACAACACATTCATTTGTGGTATATACTGCTAATTTCAATAGATATTGAAAAATACCCACAAAAATTCTTTTGTTGAACCCCTCTCCAAATACATTTATCCAATTTAAATACCCCATGTTTTTAGTAGATATTTAGGTATACATTTTTTCCTTGCATTTTTAATATCCTCTTTTTAATTTCTACCCCTATTATATAGAAATGACAAAACTCTTATAAGCTTGCAAATCACAAAAAATAACAAAAACAAACAAACAAGTGCACTAACATTGTTAGAGCAAGATTTGCCTCACCCCATGCAACTTGCTTAGAAGACATTTTCCATTTCCCTATGCAGACTTGAAGTCCCTTTTTGAAATTACTAGAGCTAAAAATTGCATTTTTCCACATATACATGCCCTAATAGCTATACAACATGCGTATATGCATGTTGCACCATTACAACCTGCGTACATTGGGTTTTGTGCCCAAAATAAAAAATGTTGTCGGGTTTCCATGTCACGTCACGAGATCCATGATCCTTGACCTTCCATATAATGGAAACGTTTCGACTCGGCCCTTCAATTCCATTTGAAGGCTATAAATGGGCCATATCCTAGCTATGGAAGGAGAGGAAGAATTCAACTTTGAGAGCAAACTTACTCTGGAGAAATTATTCACTTCATATTGAGTTTGCATCCCTTTGTCCTTTTAAGTCTTAACACATTGTTCAACCCCCAAGCTCTTCCCTCTTTGATGGAGAACCTCATTGTCTCTCTTATATGAGCTTGCCTTTGGTGGATAATTTAAGTGGTGGAGGCCTAGTTGGAAGGGACTTAGTTTCTCGGTTCTGAGATGTGCTGACACGGAAGTTTGTCATTCATACACTTCTGTTGATCATATTTTAATAGAAATACTCTTTTCTCATCCAATTAATGTCTTGCAAATATCTGAATTGTTATTCCATGGGCATATTTGTTATGAATATTGATGGATTGTGATATTATATGTTCTAATTGTATATATTATCACCATATGCTTACATATCTTGCTTGTTGAGGACAAGTTGTAGGTGTATAGCTTTTAGTCAAGTGCTCAACAGTGGTCTTCTTCAAACATCCGGATGAGGTAGGCTCTTTATCTTGTCTTGTTAGCATCTTTGTTTATATGGCATAATTGAGACTAGAGTTGATTTCTGCAGTCATTCTTTCAATTTTGGTTTACCCCATGCCATAGAGTGATTTTCCTTGTAACAGAATTGGCGACCATACTGGGGATATGATCTTCTTTTCGGGGTTTGGAGTGTTTTTCTCCTTAGATTTCTCTTAGTTAGCTTGATTTTCCTTGTCGTCTGATTGCATGACAACCTATTTTCATTTTGAGTATGAGTTTCCTGGCCTTATCCTTAACATGGTAGTGTTTTAATATATATGCAGTTTTTCCCTTGACAGACGCCTACATATGCGAGATGTCGTTCTATAGGGAGCATACATACACGGGTTTTTCTTGAACAGTTGTGCACATCATCTTTGTTTTCTTGATTTCTAAGTTTTGTGTTTGCTGGGTAAGTTTTGATGGTTGCTGAGTTTTCTTGGGTCTCTGTCATGACTGTTAAGTGCCTGCATAGTGATAGGAAACCTTTCTTTGGTTAAATTTTCGGGTGGTTTTTCTTTCTCATCAATTTTTTTTCATTGTTTGTATTTGCATCTTGGGTTGGGTGTTTGCTTCTTGATATCCTGTTTGGTTTGTCTCTTTTTCTTACAATAGGGTTTATATATCAATCTCTTGTTCAATCCTTGGATTTTCAATTATTTATATTGAAAATACAAAAAAATATACATTTTGCATGTTGGCATTTGATCTTTTGGGTTCTTATTATTGATATTGATACATGTATGGAAAGATTTCATCTTATTTGAAATTGCAGAGTTGAATTGAAAGTTGCATTTTGAAAAGATTATCATTTATTGAGAATTGAAGTTAGGACTTTGCATTATACTCATAGTCATTTTTTTTACTTGTTGAGTCATATCATCATCAGTTTCACAACCACATATTTTGAGTAAACAAAGCCACTAAAAGTAACGCTGATAAATTTAAAAGTGATTATAAACGATTTTATTTTTCAGGGTGCACAAACTAGCTTAAGATTTAGAGCCTTGGAATAGGATTTTATGAGTAAACTCAACATATGTGTCTGACTAAGGGAGTGGTGAAATACATTGTATAATTGGTGATGTCAGGAGGATTTTCTCACACCAGAGTTAAGCATGAGGTCGCACGAAGTTGGTTGCAGATATATCCATCCAATACCTTCTTAGCATCAAAGATATTTCTGGGGATATATTCGTATATGGGGGTCTTGCTAGTACCTTTACCTCTGTGAGAGGCAGTGATTTCGAGGGCAAGACTGGTGAGGATCCTGGTGATCATGTCACTAATTTTCATCTTTGGTGCTCTTCCAATTCCCTTAACGATGATTCTATTCGTTTAATATTGTTTTAACGCACCCTCACGGGGGTTGCAGTGAAATGGTACATAGAGCTACCAGGGGGGACATACATGAATTTTTATTAGATGGTTTTAGTTTTCCTCAACCAATTCCAATTTTTGGTTCGTTACGACACCGACATAGAACTTTTGTCGACTCTTCGCCAGGAAAAATCAACCCATATCTTGGATCACATCCAAGAGTGGAGTAGACGGAAGAGGCTGATCAAGGCCTACATTCCTCCAAATTTCCTACTAGAATGGTTTCTTAAGTCTTTATTGCCTTATATTTTGAAGGATGTTTCTACATCTAGGGTAACATCCAAAGAGGAAGCGATTTTTAAAGCCTAGTAGTTATATTTCATATATGCTCAGTCTGGGATGTTATACGAAATTCTTCCTGATGCACTAAGGTCAAACTACAAACCTAGACAAAATCATGGACCTTATGCCGATGGAATTATAGGCTCCACAAATCTTAAATCTACAGACTTGGTGACAAGCCAGTTGAAAGAGTTGTCTCTAAGCCAGTCTATGGGAGGAAAAGATTCGTCTATGTCCTCCACTCCCATTTAGTCGATGGATGTGCATTCTGTGAAGTCGTCGACCAACCCGATTGGTAACCAACAACTAGGAGGGAATAAAAAGAAAGGACGTGGTGAAAATCGTAAGGGTGGGATGAATAATGATATTAAACCCAAAGACAATGCTAATAATGATATATTGAAGGTTAATGCTGGTGAGGGAAAGAAAGAGAAGAGAAAGGTGAAATTCCCTTGTAAGATTTGTATTGATGATCACCTTACCCACTTGTGCCCCAAACTTGAGGAAGTTGCGAGGCTTTTATCTCTACCGCCCGCTCTGCTGACAAACCCTTTTCTGCATAATCAACACATGGCCTCAAACTCCTCTAATATCGGAAATACAACGAGTGGGAGTGGAAACCTATCATAGCATGACGATGACCATCTATGCATAAATATGGTCCATTCTTAGATTAATGTAGCCACTCAGTCTTGTGATTACAGTTCTTAACAAGTTGTTCTAGGTCTAGAGTCTCCCCCTCCTTCGGAGACACCTTTACAGATCAAAAATCCAGAGCCTTTGCCTCGTATTCCGAAAGGAGTACTCAAATGATATACCCACAACCCTAATGCTAGATCTTCTCATAACTACTCTATTGTTGAGGATTCAAGTCAAACCCCTTGCGCAATGTCAGCTTTGGAGGTACTCCAGACGTGTCCTTCTTAAAGGAATGCCTTGTTATCTGCATTGGAGCTCTAGATCCCTGTGGCTCTAAGTTTATCAAGTTTGATGTCATGGATGTGAAGCCTCACTTTCCTTACCACGTGGCCTTTCAAATACATGTGGATTACTCAAAGTATACCATCAAACGTACTGTTATTGATGAAGGCGTTGCAACGTGCATGATGTTCCTAACCTGTTGGAAAGACATTGGCTCTCCAACCCTCTCTTAATCTTCGACTATGTTGACTGCATTTGATGGTCATTATTTTTGTCCCCACGGTATTCTTCCTACCTTTCCGGTCTAGGTAGGTGGAAAGATAGTGGAGGTGGATGTCGAGGTGGTTGTACCGTTATTTTCATCCCCATGGTATTCTTCCTACCTTTCCAGTCTAGGTAGGTGGAAAGACAGTGGAGGTGGAGGTGGATGTTGAGGTGGTTGAGGTAATAAGTTGACTATAACTTATTACTAGGGTGTAACTAGACTTATGCTATGACTGCAGTCATATCATCCATTTTTCGTACTTTATGCTTTCCACACGAAGGGAAAATAATGACGATTGATCAATTATCCTTTACGCATGCTAGCCCCAATGCATCAGTTGGACCTTCGATCCATGTGACTGACAATTCTCAGCGGACAACTGAGGATATTGGTGTTAGAATGTATTCCTCCATTATGGGTACCTTTGATTTCATGGCACCAATTCATCATATCTATGCCATTTCCAGTAGGTCTTCTTTGTCAATGAGGTCTGTTCCTTTCTGCACTTCGTATTTTAACGATCCTTGGACCCTACCTTCCCTGACCTTGTCTTGTGAAGGTTGGTCACATATTGGAATGGAAATGCCATTGTCGACGTCAGAGATAGCGTATCAGGTTGTTCTCGACTCTACTGTCGATCCAGATCCTGTCCCCTCATAGACGGACGAGGATGATCTTGTTCTCCAACAGTATGGGACAATTCATCGTCTTGATCACATGATTACCTTGATGATAATTTACCTTCGGATGAAGCAATATTAGAAGCAATGAATGGTTCTGATAGGCCATGGGATGATATGCATCATCACTCTTACTTCCTCCCAGAGCTTGTTAGGATCGAATAAGATGATTTTAGATCTACCTTGAGAGAGATAGTTGATTGCGCCGTAGTTACACTAAATACAACATTTATGTCGAAGGAAACATGACGAGTGTTTCTCCCACCGTCACAATCAACATCTCTCACATTCCTGGTAAAATTGAAAATACATATATTGGTGTGGATTGTTCGCCTGAAGAAATTCAGATCTACACCGAGCTCTTCAAAGAATTTTATGATGTATTCTCTTGGTCATATGAAGAGATTTCGGGAATCGAACCTCGCATTGTCAAACATGAGATTAAAACATACTCGGATGCTAAACCTGTTTGACAACGAATTAGAGATGTTAATTCCAGGAAGGCCCCTGCTATTAAGGCAGCGATGGAGAAACTGCTTAAGGCCCCTGGTTCTCAATCTCATTTTTCATACAAAGGACTTGGACGATATCAACAAAGGGTGAAGGTATGACCTCACTACCAATTTCTACTTTTGAAAGAGTGTTATGAGGAAAATCACTCTATGGCATGGGGTAAACCACAAAACATAGAATGAATGTAGAAATCAACTCTAGTCTCAAGTATGCTATATAAACAAAGATGATAACAAGACAAGATAAAGATCCTACCTCGTCCGAATGTTCAAATAAGATCACCGTTGAGCACTCGACTCAAAACTATACACCTGCAACTTGTCCTCAACAACCAAGATACGCAAGCATATGGTGATAATATATACAACTAGCACATGTAATATCATAATCCATCAATATTCATAACAAATATTCCCATGGAATAACAATTCAAATATTTGCAATACATTTATTGGATGAGAAAAAGAGTATTTCTATTAAAGTATGATCAACAAAAGTGTATGAATGACAAAATTTTGTGTCGGCACGTCTCAGAACTGAGAAACTAAGTCCCTTCTAGTTGGGCCTCCACCACTTCAATCCTCCACCAAAGGAAAACTCATATAAGAGAGACAACAAGGTTCTCCATCAAAGAGGGAAGATCTTGGGGGATGAAGAATGTGTTCATAATTAAAAGGACAAAGGGATGCAGATTCAATATGAAGTGAATAATTTCTCCAGAGTAACTTTTCTCTCAAAGTTGAATTCTTCCTCTCCTTCCACAACTTGGATATGGACCATTTATAGCCTTCAAATGGAACTGAAGGGCCAAGTCAGAACGTTTCCAATATATGGAAGGTCAAGGATCATGGATCTCGTGACATGACATGAAAACCCGACACCATTTTTAATTTTGGGAACAAAACCCGATTTACGCGGGCTGTAATGGTGCAACCTGTGTATACGCATGATGTATAGCAGTTAGGGCATGTATATGTGGAAAAATACAATTTTTAGCTCTGGGAATTGAAAAAAGGGACTTCAAGTCTGCATAGGGAAATGGAAAAGGCCTTTTGAGAAAGTTGCATGGGGTGAGGAAAATCTTGCTATAACAAAGAGAGTTTCACCATTTTTTTTACTATGCATTGATTTCTTTCCCAACAAGCCATTTCCTAATACCTATTGCAACTTTGAAAAACCTATAAAATCCCCCTGCCTTGTGCACACCCCCCCAATACCTATAAACCAAATTCAATTGAAAAATACCTCTCCCCCCTAATATGAATCAATATATTGACTTGATTTTTCACAATTTTAGAACCCTCTTTATGAATGAACATGATAGGATATTGGCCAACAAGAGAAGTCTCTGTGCCAAACTGCCATCCCTTCTTAGCTCCAACGATTATCAGAATTTCACCATTGGGAAGGATGAGCATATCTCCCATAACCCTGGGTGCAAGTGTTGATTCAAAAAACTGATAATCTTTTTACATCCTTTTACCATCTTTTCACATCCTTTTCTCTTGACTTTTATCCTTTTTCGCTTTCTCGTGACCCTGTTGTACTCCATTTTTATGCTTATATGTGGGATTAGGCTCAATATTTTCCAATGCATTTATTTAATTATTTCAAGTGAATTTATGATTAAATGTTAGAAAAATAACATATTCTCACTTATATTTCAAAACTATGTTCGTTTTCTAGTGATTACAGGAAAAGGGACACACAATTCCAGTAATTACAGGAAATAAGGAGATTCCCATAATAATGAAGTTTTTACCACTTTCTCCAAATCTGTACAGCCAAATTCGAATTTCCTCTTCAAACATTGAATATTTAATGAGAATTTTGGATCATCATTCAATTCTCTTGCATATGGAAATAATCTTGGAGCCTTTAATGAGATTGGTTGTGAAGATCTTGAAGATATTATGAGCTAATTTCTAGTTGTTGATTTTTATCAAATGGTTGTACCCACATGAGAAACTTGTGGATTTAGAAGAAATTAGTGGATTTGAATTTATTATTTGTTATTTTAGTTTCAAAGAATATTTCTGTATAAATAAGAGTGTTTTCTTCATTCAAAAGGAGGACTCTTGTAGCATACATCCAAATTATGATGGAATAGAATAAAACTTCTTGATATTTCTTTCCACATAGATTGACATCCTCTAATTTTAGATGTAGTATGATTTGATTTAGTTTATGATGTTATAGATTTTGTTGCCTTGTTCTTGGGATAATTGTGCTCACTCCAAATAGATCATGGTGGTATTTTACTTCATTTTATATGTCTTTATTTAATTCTGCTATTTGATTTCATAACCAATCTTTTCCTTTTGCAAGTTAGATTAGTTTTATTTTAAGCAATGATTCATGGAAACAAGATGTGCCTAATTCATACATGATCGACCTTTCAAGTACACAATCATTTCCAGGAATGATTAAGTTTACTTTTTATTGATGAAGTGTGGTGTGTTTACTTTCCATAGTTAGTTTCATTGAATTATATTATGAAATATACCAAACAGAGTATTGTTGTAGAACGTTCATATCTCAAATATTGGACACTTACCTACAACCTGATTTACAACACTCATGGATATAATAAGATATAATTAAATGATGAATCTGTCTTTCATTCCATTTATTTCATGCAATTGATTTAATAAGTAGGATAAACATTAAGCATTCTAGATACATCATACTACAAATAATCTAATTTTGCACATACTATGTTTTCATTTCACAAGTTTACATACTCCATATTGATAATTAAATGTTACATAATTTATACTTGACAGCATGCATATTCTCCATAGCCCAAACAGGGATGGGATATGTAATATCAATCCTTCCACAAATTTGAAGAGCATTCATAAAATTCCCAACTTTTTCTAAGGTGTAATAGTTGTTAGGAGCAACACCACATATGATAATTTCTATCCTCTAAAATCCATGAAAAGTTGATAGTGGAAACCTAGTAGATGGACTAGTGGATGGGTAATTTTCAAGTCTATTTGGCATTATGGGAAAGGTATTTACAACAATATTTCTTCTATAATAAAATAAAATGGAATCCTTGTTGGAGAAGAGGAAGATATTTCCATTGGAGGAGAGATGAAGAAAATGATAGAGATTGTTCTCCACAATAGGAGTATTACTATGTGAAAGAAATGGAAATGAATATGATTTCCCTCTAGGCACAAACTTGTAGGAGAAATCTCACCTACCTCCCATAACATTAATTATATTGTTGGAAACGATTTGATTGGAAGCATACCACGATTCTCCTTAAGTCTATTAAACCCACCTCCATTGCAATCACAAGTAGAATTAACACATGATATAAATGAATGAATAGTGTTGGCTCCATCATTGAATCCATTGGTGCTAACCAAAATATTGTTGGATGCAAATTTGTTGGATGAACAACAAGTATTAGTCACGAGAATCAACAAACTGAGATTGTTTGTAGCAATGTTGTATTCAATGGAGTGAGCCCATCAGTTGTGGGTGAGCGCTTCATCATTTCGATCATCTCTAAAACATCCATTTGGGAGGTGCAGTTGCGAAGGATTTGAAGTTCATGTGATTGAACACGACCACTATATTTTTGAAGGTTGTGGTCATATGCATGGAGGAGATGGATCCATTCCCAACTACAAGCTCCCATGCACCATAGTTCATAGTCGCTTGAGTGCTAATACTTGACATGAGAAAAAGTAGGCCCATACACAAAATAATGATAAATTTAATCATTTTAGAATTGAATTGATGAAGTTAATAACATCCAAAATTCACTTGCATTTATGATATTGTTTTCTCCTTAATATGAACTCTTGGATTATATTAGAGGAAGATGATATGCGAGTAAGCTATTATACTTGGGATTAAAGACACACATGGGAGAATGACCATATCTAAACTTATTTGTATATGGAGTACAAAGAGGGTTGTAAAGCTCATGTATTTAGGCAGCCTATTGGAAGAAATGGAAATATGTGATATATAATCCAAAATTGAGATCTACTTAATGGAGGCCTAACAATCAAATTGTCAATTGTGACATATTAAATAGCACAACCACATAATTAAAAGTGGTTGATATATGTTGATTGGTACTATTTTCCACCTTTTTAAACTAATGGCATCGATATATGTATATCAACCACTTTTAATTATGTGGTCGTGCTAGTTGATGACCGACCTGTGTGAGGAGGATTAGTAGATTTATGAATTAAAATATCAATATAATTTTATTGAAATATCTATGATATTTTAATATGATTGACCATGTTTCACCACCTTTGGTTATGGTTTACCATGGTTGACTACATTTGACCATGTTTGGTTGTGTTTGACCATGGTTGATTATATTTGACTATGATTGAACTTGGGTAAACCATGGTTTACTATGGTTGAATTTGGTTGACCATGGTTGACTATGGTTGACTATATTTAACCTTGGTTGTCTATATTTGACTATGGTTAATGATGGTGGATTATACTTGATATTTGGTTGACCGTGGTTGACCATGTTTGTACATACTTGACTATATATAGTTTACCATGGATGATTTTGATTGAATATGGTTGACTATGGATGAGAAAGCTTAACCATGTTTGACTATGGTTCAACATGTTTGACCAAGGGTGGCCATATTTAACCATTGTTGACTTTGGTTGACCTTAGTTGACCATGGTTGATCATGTTTGACTATCATTAATTGTGTATAATAATGTTTACCTATGGTTGACCATATTTGGCTATGGTTGACAATGGTTAACCACAGTTGTTTATGGATTTTCCATGTTTGACCATTTTTTTCCACGGTTAACCATGTTTGACTATGATTGACCATAGTGGACCAAGGTTGACTATGGTTGACCATGCCTAGTTATGGTCGACCATGGTTAACTTTGGTTGTCCATGTTTGACTATGGTAGACTTTAGATGAATATATTTGACTATGATTGGTTATGGTGGAATGTATTTGACTATGGTTAACTTTGGTCGACATTGGTTGAACATGTTTGACTATGTTTGACCATGTTGGACTATGTTTGACTTTAGTTGACTAAGGTTGACCATGGTTGAATTTGGTTGACCATGTCTGACTATGGTTGACCATGTTCACTATGGTTAACCATGGTGACTATGGTTGACTATGGATGATTGTGGTGAACCATGTTTTACTATGGTTGTCTTTATTTGACATTGGTTTTACTATGGTTGACCATGGTTATTTATTATTGAACAGGGTCAGTAACAATCAACCATGGTTAACTTTTATTTACCATGGTTTACTATGGATGAATATGTTAAGCCCTAAATCGTGGCACATTACCCCTTAATTGGGGCATATTACATTAGTATTGTTTTTTTATTTATGTCGGCTTGGGTCTAGTATTTGTAATTGTACCTCCTAGTCTCCTATATATATACCAATGAGACATTTTCAATTGGAATCATCTTGTATTTGTGAATTCATATGAAGTATAAGGAGGTTTCCCCCTTGAAGAGGCTTATTATCTGAATTTCTCTCTTTTTCAAGGCATTGCGTACTTATTTTGAGGTTTTTATGCTATTTTGATATTTGGTTCTTAACATTTGGTATCAAAGCTAGACAATCCTCGGGACTGGCTTCTTCAAAACAAGTCTTCTTGGCGTTTTTTCCACACGTTTTTTTTTTTGCTGGAAGGTTCGGGATCTGGAATTTCTATGGTGTAGAGGATAGATATAGAGCTAACGTGTGTCCAAAATTCATATCTTGTTTCATTATATTTTTGGAGATACAATCTGTTCAAGTTAGGGTTTTTGAGTAGTCCTAAAACTAGTCTAAAATAGGTTTGCTTGTCCTTTTCACTCCCATTTTTTTTTCGTCTTGGTTTTAGGGTCTAAAATTTTTACAGTATGAAAGAGGAATAGTGAAGTATATTGTGTACAAATTTCAGTCATTGATTCATTTTACTATCAAATTTATTATCTGAGGAAATTAGGGTTTTTGGATGGTCCATATTTCAGTCTAAAACAAGTGTTCTTGGGAAAACTGTTATATATAAAGTTACAGGCCTCCAAATTGAGTGAGACATATTCCATTGTTTAGGGTACAGACTGAAGTTTTACTGGTACAAATTTAAATTTCTGAAGTGAATACAGTGACACGTGGAAGTCCATACAAATTCGCTCTCCTAAAAGGGAAAAATCAACACATCTTGGGAAAGTTATCATAAAATTCGCTTGGAGAATCCAATCTTGGTCTAACCTATGGGGATGGAAAGAAGACAAATCAAGATACCTTAGGCCAAAATTTTATACTTAGAAGGGCCGAAATTTCATAGATACAACAAAAGAAAGTTTGGCTAGAAGAACAGTTTCCAAATCAGGGTTTTTAAAGCTGCGTTGTTTTTTGGAAATTAGCATATATTTTGACTAGAAGATCCAATTGGGGTGATTCAAAAAAGTGGAATAAAGTGGGATAAAAGGAGTATCACATAAAATTGGGAGAATCTTAAGGATTTTTAGTTACATATGTATTCTGACATCTCTAAATGTAGGAGCTATCATTACTTGTCAACGCTACAACCCAGGGACAGTGTGGTTCTTCCACGTACCTAGAGTATATCAGAAGGCCCCTTTCAAATGGTTGTGCATTAGACAAAAATACTACATATTTGAGCTCCCACGTACCCAATGTATATCAAGAGACCCCCTAGAATCCTGAGACTAATCGATTAAACCATTTGGTCGTCTTGTTTCTATAATACATTGAAAAAAACACTTGGGGAGATCACTCTCTAGAACCTGGGTACTCAGATAGTACAACTAAGGGAATGGTAAAGACTCCTTAGTTAGTGAACTGAGATATTGGGCCAAGTACTATTGTTGGACCCCTCACATATATCCAAGAGCTATAACACCTGACATTCCCTTTTCTGTGAGGACCTCTTCCTTAGCCAATTAAGAATTCCTACCTTGCAGTGATACTTGGCCAACATGCCACCAAAAAAGGGAACTTCTACACCAAATAATACCTCAGACAATCCTACTTGGACTCTTGAATAAGGTGAAGAAATGCACAAGGACATAGATGATTTACAAAAGAAGGCATTAACAAAATATGAATGACAAAGGATGGTGGATTCAACTGAAGCTAAGCTAGAAGAGATGATAGATACTAAGATGGATGGATTAAAAGGGGAGATCATGGAAGGGTTGAAAACATTGCTAATAGATAGGCCACCTGAAAGTGACAATGTATCCCATGAAATTCATGATGAGGACACAAGGAAGATGAATCAAGACTGGAGAAACTCCAGCTTTGGGTTGAAGACCAACCACTTTTCTAAGATCGATATGAGGAAGTTTGATGGCAAGGATCCAATCACATGGATACTCTATATGGAGCAGTTCTTTTATCTACATGATGTGCCGCACACACAAAAGGTACGAGTTGCATCCTTATAATTAGAACCTAGTCAATTTGTATGGTATCGATGGATTTGTTCTCGCAAATCACTTGTCACTTGGAAAATTTCCACGGAAGAAATGGTAGCACACTATGAGGATACAAGGGGAAATACCTTCTTCAGCCAATTGATAAATCTCAAGCAAAAGGGTTCAATTGCGGAGAACATTGAGAACTTCCAAAGATTGAATATAAAGGTAACATATATTCCAGATGAGCACCTGATTGATGTCTTCATGGGAAATTTAAAGGATAACATTCAACATGAGGTTCACCTTTGGGAACTCAAATCATTGGAGAATGCGTTGAGGGTGGCGAGATATGTTGAAAGTAAAAATCTGGATATGGCTACTAGAAGTAACACCCCTAACATTTATCGAGAGAATAATGTTCCTTCTTCTAAACCACCTCAACCTACAAGGTTGACACCTCAACAATTGGAGGAAATAAAATAAAAATTCTTATGATTTAATTGTGACAACACGTATAATATGGAACATAAGTGTGGTGAGAAGAAATTATTCTACATAGATTGTGAAGAGGAAGAAGAAGAAGAAGAAGAAGAACTATCTCAAGACGAATATGTAGAAGAGATTTCTCCTGAAGATATGACTCCCACCATATCATGTCATGCATTGGTTGTAATTATCACTCCTCAAACCCTCAAGATCTAAGGATATATCAAAAAGAAAAAGGTAATAATGCTAATTGATTCTGGTAGTACTCATAATTTCATTCATTGTAAATTAGCCAAACTCCTCAATTGCTTTATGTATCCAACACCAGAGTTTCAAGTAATGATTGAAAATGGAGGAACTATCGATTTCTCAGGAAAATTCCATAAGATCAATCTTTATATGGGGGAATATGTAATGAATAGCTCAATGATTTCTATAGCCATGGGTGGTGCTGATGTAGTACTAGGGGTCCAATGGTTACAATTATTGGGAACAATGGATTTTAATTTTCAAGACCTTTTCATGAAATTTTCATTTGAAGGAAAGGAATTTGAGTTAAGGGGTATCATAGGGACGTGTTATAACCCTAAATTTCTCTACACATTCATACCTAGCCTTTGGCCCTCTTACTTGCATTTTTTTCCAAGCCATTACTGAGTTGCTCTTCTAAAAAACCATTTTTTTGAAGATGTACGCACCCTGCACCACTACTGCCTACATACATATGATTGCTGCACTACTGCAAGTCACGTACATATGCATGCTGCACCATTACAACCCGTGTATACTTGTAAAAATTAAAAAGTTGCAAGGAATTTGTTGAGATTACGGGCTATTGGGTAGTTTCCCAACTAATCCACCTACTATAGCCCGTCACCCAACTGAATAACCATCCCTTTTTCATATAAAAGGAGGTGTTGGGGTATCATTCCATATCGAGACATAAAAAAAGTGAAACTCTACCCGTTTCAACCCCCCCTTTCCCAAGTTATTGCAGCCCTTTTGTGAGAATTGCCTCAACATTCCACAATTATCCCTTCTTCCTCCATAAGAACCCATTCACTTCCCAAGAAGAGATGATAAGGTTGAGAGGAGAAGCCATACAAAGTTGCACTTGGAGCTTGGTGAAGAGGAGCCTAGATTAGGTTCATGTAGTAGTAGCCAACTTTGGTTGTAAAGGTATAATCATTGAGTTATTAATAAAATAATTATTTTTCCTGTCCCAAATCATGGTGTATTGAATGCTTTTAATGGTTTGTGTTTTTACATTCTAACATCTAACCCTAATTTGTATACGAAATAGCATGCTTATAGTTTTCTATTTGTCAACCTTTGAATGTAGGTCATCCTTGGGAGGAGGCTTGCATTCAACGAATCTTTCAAGCGCGAGGGGATCATTACCAGACATGGAGTAGAGGCATAGTTACCCGATCCCCCTCATCTTTCATTTTCTTTTATGAGTTTTGGTATGTTTGGGGTAGTCTAGAGAAGTAATTTAATTTTAGATGATTAATTGATCTGCTTACATTCTGAACCTTGGTGTAGTCATAGGAGGGTTTTTCCCGCTAGCAAAACTGGTGAGCATACTGGGGAAGCCTCTAGGGTTTTAGGGGATTTTGGGTGTCTGATTAGTTTTTCTTCCTTTCGAGTTTCTGTTGAGTCTTATGAGTCTTTTAAGGGATTCTGGTCACCTTTTGGTGCCATATGAGTTCTCCCTGCCATACAAGTTTGTTTGTTTTCTTTCTTTTTTGAGGAAGTATAGAGGTGTATGCACCCTACTTTGGGTTAGCTCATGTACATATGCGGCCTGTGCAGTAAACAAACCACGTACATACGCAGGCTGCTGAAGCATCAATAACATACCTAGTTCAAGAAATTGTTTTTGAAAAAGAGGTAGCCAACCTCTTTCCTAATTGAGGTTTATACTACTCAGGGTTTCTTGACAGAGTTCAGAGTCTCTGTTTTTATAGCCATAGCTTGGTTTAGATTTCAGTTTACTTATCTTTTTGAAGTTTCTTGTGTTTACTTCTGAAAGGGTTTTAAGCGAGTCTTTGAATTTTTGATCGGCTTGTTTGGTGTCTTTAGTGATTCCCCACGATCTGTAGTGGGTCAAAGATCTATTTCAGTCTTGTCTTGTTGTTCTTCCCCCCCCTTTCATTTTCTTTGAAAAAAGAGAACAAAAAAAATTATTTCAAGTTTTTCTATTTGAAGCATTTTTCAAAAAAAAAAGAAAAGATTTTTCATTTTCGGTTTGGTAAAGTAGTTGGAGTTTGTTATTTTAATAGGATAGGAAAAAGAGTTCATTTTTAAAGTTCTTTACTGATTTCTTGAAACTTAAGTAGTTTGTAGTCAAGAGAAATTTGGTTTTAGGTCTTCTTTTTAAAGATCTTGAAAAGTTGGTTACTAAGAGTTAGTTGTAAATCTTTACATTTGACTAGAAGTAATTTTGCTTTCAGAGTTTCGTCTTTTTCTTCTCTTTTCATCTCTCATACCATCACTAATTTCATCGCCATATCCTTTGAGTTAAACAAGCCATTAAAATGAATGCTAAATATAAAATTAATTAGACTTTTATGTTTGTATGGTCAACCAACTAGTTTAGGGTTAGGGCCTTGAATTAGGTTGGAGAGGAAAATCTTCAAGGCCGTTAAACAAACATCAGAGTCAAAGCTAGGGAGTGTTAAAGTCCAATGACGTTAAAGTTATTTGGGACCCCCCTCTAACATAGGGGCTAAACACAAGGTCGTGTGAGGAAAGGCAAAAAAGATAACCCCTCCAAAGCTGGACTAAACGTAGTGGGGAGCACATATTGAGGATCTGTCATGGGAATACTATCGCTCACATTTTCCTACAGATCTTCGTGGACCTTGAATCCATTTGAGATCCTCTGTTGTCTTCTAGACCACTTGATTTCGATACCATCGGTATGTTTCAGACTTGTTATCCTACTCATTGCGGTCCAGTTGACTGTTGATTGTACCCTCCTGGTGACTGTTTGCAAGCTGGCAACTTAGTTGCGTATATTCTAGGGACTTACACAGGTGAATGTGGGGGTATACCATGATACCTATGGAATAAGTCGGGTCACACTTTGCAGAGTATAATCGGAGGGTGATTCCATGTTCGAGTTTCACTTGCACCGGTAAGTTTCTCTAGTGTTGGCTAGCGTAACTGTTCTTCCAACTAGATAGTGGTTTGCTTGGTTTATCTTATAGGATTTTTTCTAGTGTGTGCTTGGTTTTAAACGCTAGTTAAAGCCTTACTGTGTCATTGATATTTTCACAAAGTGGAATATCAAGAGCTCCGCCGACTGCAACGGATTCAGGACCTGCCACTGGTTGCATTAGAGCCACCACTGCCACCATTACGATGAAGACTTGACCAAAAAGGGTCATTCAAAGCGACCGGGCCATAGGAAATTGTGCCCAAGCCAGCTCCGAGAGGAGATTACTCGAATCCAGAGGAAGCTACTATTTATGACCTTGGAGAGGGAGATATTGGGCCAACCAACTCTCCGATCACTGACTTGTCGTCGCCATTATTAATACAAGTTGTCCCTCCAAGGGTGACAACTTACGAGCATCAGATAGTCTTACAAGCAACTATGGAAGTAAATGTTGCTACTTCGCTAGGGAGTCCTCACACTCCCTCTTCATATACTACTAAAGGGGGTATTTTACCTCCTAACCCACCTTCATCGGTTCAGACCACAGTGGTATCGATCCCCTATACCTCAGGAAGTGGTCCGATACCATCATCTGTGGTGACCACTGCTCTGTTTACACAAAGTGTGACAAGCCCTCCATTCTCATATGAGATGCCCAACTTTGATTTGAACTTCGTCCTTGCCTAATCCACCTTACAGACCATGAGTCTAGGGGAAGGGATCTCAAATGATTCTGTTCAAGGGTCTACTGGGGGCACTTCAGTCCCCTTCAATGCTATCCCTTATGGTGGGGGTCATATACCTCCTCCATCCTCCTCGCTCGGTGGTGCTTTCCAGCAACCCATCAGGCCAAATTCTAACTACAACTTGTTTGGAGAAGTCAGTTTAGGACCTTCATCTTACACTACGTCGATGGGATCCATGTCGTTCTCCTTGTTCAGTGCGTTTGGTAATAACACTTTTTCTTTGGCTATCGTCTCGGCTGGGGGAAACCCCGATTTTGGAAAGTAGAATCCTGTGCAGGGTACTATTCCTACACAAGGGGAAAATACAAGAGTTTTATCCTCACAAGGACTTTGGAATCCTTGGTAGGGATCAGTTCCCTCACAAGGGATGTCGGTCGGGGGCAACCCCTTCCATGGTCAATGGAACCCCGGGCAAGGCTCAGTACCTATGCCCTTTAGATCGACTGGGGGCATCCCCTTCCAAAATATTTGCAACAAAACGCAGGGAGAAATCCCTTCTCAACCCACGTTGTCCAATTATGGGAATCAATTGATGATTTCCCAGCAAACTCAGTTTCCGTACACTGGTCAAGACCACAGTGTCTACTAGAACCCTGGACAACAACCCAACTTTTCCTGGCAACTTGGTACCAGTCAAACTCTAGGCCCCCTTTTTCTTGCACATAGTACCCAACCCAAACTATTGTTTTTGGAAACGCTACATCTACCAGACTTGTCAAGGTTTCTTAACGACCTGATTTTTCATGGTCTGCGTTGCCCCCCCATGCCGACTAAGTTTCCCTTAGATATTACAAAATTTGAAGGCAACCCTGGCAAAGAACCGGGTGATCACGTGAAAAATTTCCACTTACGGTGCTCGTCAAACTCGTTGCGAGATGACTTCGTACAATTTCTCCTATTCAACACACTCTTATTGGGGGTGCTGCGAAATGGTATATTGAGCTCGACCGCTCAAGGTATTCTTACTTTAGCGACTTGGCGATGGTCTTCCTAAACCATTTCCAACCACCCTTGAGATACGATGTCAACACTGAATTGTTGGCCAAATTTGAGCAGACTAAGGCCGATCATATCTTAGATCACATCCAAGAATGGAGGAGTTGAGAGAGCTTGATTAAGGTATAGGTCCCACCGACTTTCTTGTTGGAGTGGTTCCTGAAGTCTTTGGTTCCAGTTTTATCCAATTATGTTGCAAATTCAGGAGTGTTTTCAGAAGAGGAGGAGATAATGAGAGTGCAACATATCGAACTAATTTACTCTCACTCTGGCTTACTCTATGAGATATTTCTAGATGCACCATGGTCCATCCTTGACAAGGCCAAAAAAAAGTCTGGACCACATGCCAATGGTATAGTTGGTTCAGCAAAAGGAAATTCCATTGATCTGTTGTCAAATCAATTGCAACAATTGTCAATACAACAGTTGAAATCCAACCAAACCTTTGGTTCGGTTGTTCCCCCTACCTAAATGTCAGGCATACATAATGTGCAATCGACGAACCCGAAGGCCAACCAACAGCCTGAAGGAAAGAAAAAACAACGAAACAAGAAGGGTAAAGGGGATAATAAGGCTAATAACAATGTTGGTGAGGGAAAAATAGAGAAGAGAAGGTCGAAGTATCCGTGTAACCTTTGCCTAGAATACCACCCAACTCACCTGTGCCCTCGACTTGCAGAGGCCTAGAAGCTATTGGAGTAACAATAACCTGTTGTGCTGACGAACCCATTTCCACATGGGAAAAACATGGCTCAAGCCTCAGCATCTTCGAGCACAGAAGGGGGAATTCAGGGACCCCCCGCATATACTAGTAATACCTCGAGCACAAATGTTTATATGTTGAAAGGTGATGCTCATATAGTGACTAGGGCACGAGATTACAGAATGCCAGAATCTACCAAAAAGGGTAAAGAAGCCACAAACCCACCAGTTCCTCTCCAGATTGAGAAGACGATGAGAGAAACAATGATACACATCCCCAAAGGTGTGTTCAAGAAATATTCTCATAATTTGAATGTGAGGGCTACCCAGAACTACTCTGTGGTGGAAGATTTGGCACAAACCCCTTGCACGATGTCCACTTTGGAGGTCCTCAAGATTTTCCCTTCATAGAGAAAGGCTCTATTATCTACCTTGGGATCTGTAGATACTTGTAACCCAGGAGCGATCGTTCTCAATCCAACCGACTTGAAACCTCATCTCCCTTACCATGTCGCTTTTTAGATAGTAGTGGCTTACGCCAAAAAATATTTTACTTGGAATATTTTTCGTACGATGGTTGATGAGGGCACCTTGACTTGCATGATGTTGTTGGCATGTTGGAAGGCCATTGGCCAACCCTTTTTGTCTCCGTTGCCTACATTGCTTAATTCTTTCGAAAGTTGTTTGTTCAGACCACATGGAATCATTCCTTCTTTCCCCATTCAGTTAGGAGGGAAGACCGTGTGTGTCGAATTTGAAGTGGTCGATGTGCTTCTTGACTACAACCTTCTGTTAGGATGGAGTTGGACCTATGCAATGCATGCAGTGGTTGCCCCAATTTTTTGGGTCTTGTTGTTTCCACACGAGGGTCGAATCGTGACCATTGACCAGTTGTCCTTCTCCTGTCCTGACCCTTCATCGGGGGCATCCACGGTCCCGATGATTGATAACCCTCATTTTGGAACTGTCAACGTAGGGGTTGGTTTGTTTCCATCACTGATGGGTACTTTCTATTACCCGCCTCCTTCTAGTGATGTCAATTTTATATTGACTGCTCCCAACCAACCTAGGGCTGCAATTTTTCAAATGTCATCATTTTGAACAACTTACTTTCACGATCCATGGAATCTTCCTTCCCCATCGACCTCAATGGAAGGGATAGGGAATTCTGGCATGGCCATTCCCTTGTCCATGACAAAATTTGCGTACAACATTGTCCAACAAGCTTTGACCGACCCCGATCTGACTCCTACACAGGAGTTAGATCCAGTTATCTAGCTTATTTTGGCTCAAGGTTCCCTTGCCACTATGGATTCTTTAGACCTAGTATTTCCCTCAGATGAGGCGATTCTTGAGGCATTGAATAGTCCAGATAGACCCTAGGATGATCTCCATCATAGATATTACGTCCTCCCAAGCTTAATAAGAATAGAGGCAGGTGAATTTGTGTTGACTATGACTGGAGATAGGTCTTGTCCTATTAATCCTTTGGCTACGCACAAAGATTTTGCTGAGGGTAATGTGGCGATTATCACTGAAATGATCCCTATAGATATCTCCAAAATCTTTGGCATCATGGAGAATGTTTTCGTCAGAGAGGACTACTCCCCCGAAGAGATTCGAATTTATACAGAGTTATTTAAGGAATTCCGTGATGTTTTTTCCTGGTCTTATGAGGAAATTCTAGGCATTGATCCAAGAATCATCGAACATGAGATAATGACTTATCCTAATGCCAAGCTGGTCCGACAAAATCTTCGTCTGGTGAATCCTCAGAAAGCGGTAATGATAAAGGATGAAGTAGAAAAATTGCTTAAAGCCGATTTTATCTACCCTGTATAGTTGATAGAATGGGTGTCAAATCTCGTTCTGGTTAACAAAAACCAGGGTACGATTCACGTGTGCATGGAATTTCTTGACTTGAACAAGGTCTATCTGAAAGATAATTTTTTCACCCCATTCATCGATCAGATTGTCGATGAATGTGTAGGATGTGAGGTATTTTCATTCATGGATAGTTTTTTGGGATATAACCAGATTTAGATCAAACCCAAAGACCAACATAAAACAAATTTTATTTGTCCTTGGGGCACATTTGCTTATCGTAAGATGCCTTTTGGCCTGAATAATGTTGGAGCCACTTTTCAATGGGCCATTTTTTTTGATTTACATGTCCTTAGACCTATAGTCAAGGCTTATCTTGATGATCTAGCATCATTCTCTCACAAGAGATCTGATCATCCCACACACCTCCAACTAATCTTTGAACGATGTCGCTACTATCAGATTCACTTGAATACTAACAAGTGTAGTTTCTGCGTGACGTCAAGTCATCTCTTAGGTTTCATATTTTTGACAACAAGGATCATGGTCGATCCTCTTAAGGTTGAGGCTATAGTTCAATTGCCTCCCTTGTGCACAATACCCCAGCTTTAGAGATTATAGGGGAAAGAAAAATTTCTTCAACATTTTGTCGCGAACTACATCGATATCACTAAAGGGTTCATGCATCTATTGAAAAAGGGAGTCCCTTTTTTGTTGGGATGAAGCTGCACATCGATATTTTGAAGCATTGAAATGCGCCCTTACGTTTACCCCTCTGCTCCGACCTTTCGATTATAACAAATATTTCTTATTGTACTTGGCTGCTGTAGAGTCAACCATCAACATGGTATTGGTTCAAGAGGATGATCTTCTTAAGGAGCATGTCATTTATTACCTGATCCGAGGCCTGGTTGGGCTGAAACTTAACTATTCCCACATTGAGAAACTTGCGTTGGCAGTAGTGCATGCTGTCAAGCGATTCCGTCATTACATTCTGCTTCGCAAGACCACCATCATTGTTGTTGTGAACCCCTTTCAATATGTGTTGACACGATGCGTCATTGGTGGAAATATCAATATATGTATTGTAATCCTCCAGGAATTTGACTTGGATTTTTTTTTCACGAAATCCAAAAAGTCGTTGGTCTTTGCAGAACTTATTTTAGAACTTCTAGTTGAATCTAGTGATGTTACGCCCGAAGAATCGCCTACCAAAGGATATATTTTTCTGATCACATCTTTGGATGCCTGGTATGGAGATATACTACTCTATCTCCAGACTTTGAAGTGCCCTGCTTCTGCTTCCCGTGACGAGCATCGACGAATTCACCATCAGGCATGAAACTATCTCATACTCGATGACACTTTGTATCATCGAGGCATAAATTGTATTCTTCGTCAGTGCCTTATACAGGAGGAAGCATAAATCATTCTTAACAACTGCCACACTAGAGCATGTGGTGGTCATTTGTCTGGGTTGGAAACAACCCAAAATATTCTACTTTCCGGTTACTTTTGGCCTATGTTAATAAAAAATTGCATTGATTCGGTCAAGAAGTGCCACCCGTGTCAAATCTTCTCTCGGAAGACAAGGGCACATCCTTCTCCCATGTTTCCCATCATCATTGTTGGTCCCTTCACTAAGTGGGGGATTGATTTTACTACATGCCACCTGACTTCATCCAGGGGGCATCACGATATCATTGTAGCGGTAGGCTACTTCACAAAGTGGGTCGAGGCTATGCCAACGTTTAACAATGATGGAGAAACAACAACCCTCTTCATTTTTAACCAGATAGTAGCAAGGTTCGACATCTTGAAGGAGATTGTCACTGACCATGGCAGTCACTTCCAAAATAAAATGATGTTTGAGTTAACATCAAAGCTTAGGTTGAGGCAAGAAAATTCATCACCCTACTACCCAGAAGCGAATGGTTAGGTGGAAGTTGTGAATAAGTCCCTCAAGACTATTCTTTAGTGAACAATCAATTCTTCGAAGTCAAATTGTCATTTGATGTTGTGCTCGACATTATGGGCCTACCGAACATATAAAAAGACTGCCACTGGTTTCTCACCTTTTCAACTCGTATACGGGATGGAAGTAGTCTTGCCTGTTGAGTGCCAGATCCCGTCTTTAAAGTTTGTAGTGGAGTTACTGTCAGACACTTTACCGCTTGAGGAACGTCTATTATATCTCGATCAGCTCGATCAATAATGCCGTGATTCAGCCTTAGCCAATGAGGCTCACAAGCATCAAGTCAAGTGTCAATATGATCGGTCCATTCATCCTCGGATTTTCTCTGAAGGTGATTTTGTCCTGGTCTATGATCAAGACAAGGATCCCCTAGGGGTAGGCAAGTTCAAACCCATGTGGTTCGGACCTTTCATTGTGAAAGAGGTCTTAAAGAAGGGAACTTATCATCTAATTGACTTTTAGGGAAATAACTTGGAGGATCCTAGAAATGGGCTTTACCTCAAGAAGTATTACTCTTAGGTTGGTCGCCTGGGTGACTTCTTGTACATATGTACAATTTTTATACAATTTTTTTTCATTTTTGTTTTATGGACGTGTCGTTATTTATGTCATCTTTTTCACTATGGCAAATGTAAAGTGAATCAGAGGTGTTCTTTTGGTTCACAAATAGTGCTAGCCGACACACTCGGAGGCTTGCTTCCACAACTTGGGTGATTTTCACACGTGATGGCCAATTGCTATCTTCCAGAGGTATCTGTATAGGTGACGCCACAAACAATGTCGTCGAGTACAACACAATGATAGAGCTACTTTGTGACGCTTTGTCGCATGGCATCTCTTACCTCCAGGTCTACTTAGATGCTTAGTTGGTTGTGTCATAGTTAAATGAAGTTTACCTCATTTATGATCCTACTTTACACTGACGTTTACTTAGGGTACATCTCTTAGAATGTTACTTTGATTAAATTACGTATATCCATGTTCCTAGGAGATTAAATCAAATGATAGATACTCTAGCTAATCAAGTATTAGATTGGCATGTTGCACACACATAAAAATAAGCACACACATACACATGTACATACATTTGTAAAAAACAATGTGATCCATAAGACGATAAAGATGTAAATATATATATGTCAAAAATGTCAGAGTACATAGGTGGGCGCGAACGCCTCAAAAAATAAGGTTTAGTATACATCACAGGGCTTATGCCCTAAAAAATATACAAAAGTGCTCTCGACACATAAATAGTCCAGCCGATCTAATCTCGAGGCCTATTGGCCCTATTGTAGTGGACGACGATGTTGGAAAAACGCTAGAAAAGCTGGACCCAATTCCATGGCACCCCCACTACATGAGGCTGCATAGAAGGTGAGAGATCCTCGATCTCAGCCATAGGAACTATATGAGTGAGTGTGGTGAGGTTCCGGTCCACCCGACTCAAAACTCTCTTAGCCTTTTCTACTGGAGGTCCCCCTGCGGATGCTGGTTGATCAACTACTGATGGTCCCACCTCTGGTCGAGGACGTCGTCAAGTCCTTGTGAAGTCTGTCGGGTGTATTGGTCCCATATTTGTACATAACAGATACATAGATGTAAGTACACTGATGCATATAAACATGATATATATAAAAGAAATTAAAAAATTAAATAACTTAAGAAACATGTACCTATCTCTCCTCTCTCTGCTTCGGGAGGTACAGGCATGTTCAGATCTCTGGAGAATTTGATTCTAGCATAGGGGTAGTCCTCTATCGCTGGAATCTGTCGTGCCCACTAGTCAAAGAATTTATTGTCGAAGGCCTCTATGGTCCTTCCTCCCCCCTGTCGTGGCAACAATGTTTCCCATCTAAATATCGTTGGGAAGGAGGCCACATGCCCCCGTACAGTCTCTCTGAGACTCAGAATAGGCACCCTCTCGAAGAAGAATGATCATAGGATGGTGCCAAACCCAAAGTTATTGTTGCTATGCTATCAACACTTTGTCAACTGCCTCTTCATGCATGTGAGCATGGTCGTACTCCAGTTATAGATATGTGCCTCCTGGCACTAAATTGCATAATGCATGTGCACCCGAGAAGCCTGGTGAAGCAATGTGGATCTAGTGATCCACCCAATGAGTAATAATATCACGCTCAGTGTCAAACTGGTGACCTTGTGAATGGGCACTTGAGAACCTACCTTCTCAGTGTCGGCCTCACAGTACATCTTGATATAATCCTCAATGTTGAAAGGCCTAGGGGGGAAAGTGTGAAGATTGACTGGTTACCCTCTCCTTGAGAGGCTAGTCGAGAAGTATATGTCCTCAGTCATTGGAGTCAACAAATTCCCCTCTATCATAAAAGCCTCAACATATGGATGCCAGTAATCTACCAGGGTGTTCAGTAACCTAGGTTGTGCCATCATAAACAGACACATAAAGAACTTCCACAACCCACATTGTGTCAATGCGGCAATGGTAGCAGGGTCCTCATCGACCAATATATCAATATCCTCATGTTCCCTCTCCCTCCAGTGGACATACATCTTGTTCCATGACATTTCAAAGGAGATTTATCTCTTTCATCCTTAAATTTTCCATGCTTTTGAGGGTGTATGCGGGGTTTTTTGGTCATAGTCACGTATATATGTGGGAAAACTGTTTTTTGCCAGAGTACATACGCGAGATGTCCTTGGACAACCCGCGTACACGTGGGGCCGCTCCTTTTTAGGGGAGCATGCCCCCAAAAAACAAAAAATAATGCATAAGGGAAGAATGGAAATGCAGGAGGGATAATTTTTTACTTACTTGGTCCGAGTGAAAGTTCATTTTGTCCTATGAAGCTCCCGTAATCAACTTCTTTAGCAAAGGGGTCTTTTTTAACTTTTGGTTAATTTTCAAATTGCAATGGTAAAAATGAGTTGTCAGCTTCTATTTATAGACTTTTTTGGCCCTTTTTGCCACTTTTTTGACCCCCTTTGTCATATTTTCTAGCTTGGAAATCATTTAATTCCATTCTCGAGTTTCTTATTGGATGTTATGATACACTTTTTCTTTTCATTTGGTAACTTTTTGAGAGTTGGGTCACTTTTAAAGGTCCTTTGGTAAAAGTCATTTTTTCCAACTTTTTTCATATAAGTTAGGATTTCACCTTCACTTTATGCATCTTATTGTCTTTTCCTCTTTGCCATAGGATCGATCCCACCGACATGCGACGCAGAACCATCATTTCTACTTTAGAAGTGTCGTCATTAAGTAGTAGAACCTACCTTTACATGGATTCCCTAGATATATCCTTGTTGCATTTTGGCGTCCATGCTGTCTGTAATGACTTTAGGCTCAGGACTCCTTGTTAGCCCTGTCATGATTATGAGATTGAGCCTCATTCATTTGATACACCGTCACTCTTGGGCTCACCCTTGGGACTCCCAAAATGAGAACACTTTGTTGTCTTTCAAGCTCGCTTTGAAATCCGAAAGCAACATTTGATGAGACTACATTTATGCTTTTCAATCTTGTTTGGATTAATTGAGAAAAGTAGCCTCCTAGAGTCTTCTTTAATCCCTTTTCAGACTCTCTAAACATGAAAATATTGTCGAGCTATCTTGTTTCCCTTCATGCTCGCTAAACTCAAACTTGAAGGCATGTCTTTCCGATGGTAGTTTACCCCTTTTTCGGTCCAGATGGTCAATTGTACGAACAAAGGTATACTCTAGGAACTTTCGGTTCGCTAGAAGAGTATTCTCAGGTATAAGTTTAACCTTTTTTCAGGCCTAAGGGACTAAATTTACGAAAAAGGAACATTCTCCTTGGTTTTGGTTTATCACCTTTTTCGGGCCTTGGAGATTACTTACGAAAAATGAACCCCCACGGAGTCCATAGTTAAGCTCTTTTCAGACTCCCTAAAATTGAAAAGATCTCCGAGTGACATTGTTCCTTCACACTCATTAAATTGGTACAGAAGAACATCTATTGGCATGAGTTTACCCCTTTTTCCGGCTTGTGGATTATGGAGGAAAAAGGTATGCCTCAGGATATTCTTCTCACCGGGAGAGTTCTCCTCAGTAAATTTTATACTTTTTTGGGCTAAGGAGACTAAATCCAGAAAAAGGAAGTGAGTCCATAGTTAATCTCTTTTTAGACTCTTTAAAATTGAAAACATTTCCGAGTGATCTTGTCTTTTTCACACTCGTTAAAATGGTTTTGAATAGACACATTTTCGGTGCCAGTTTACCCCTTTTTCGAACTGACTAGACTATTTCCAAAAAAGGTACCCCTTGGAGTCTTCTTTTACATTTTTTTAGACTCTCTAAACGTGAAAAAACTACTGAGCTTACCTTCTCTAATATCGTTAAAATTACATTGAAGGGGGTTTCATTGTGTCTTGTTAATCTCATTTGCATCTCTTCATCTTTGGACTAATGTCGGCTCCATGTTGCTCTCAATTGAACCTTTGAAGCATGCCTTATATGAAATCCTTGTATCCCTTTGCCTTTGCGACCTAACACCTTGACCCATGGAGGAATTTTCCTTGAGTGTCCTTTTCCTGCACATGTCTCCTTGCTCAGAGCATTAGTGTGTTCCTTGCGCCCAAAAATAGTATTCTTGTGACACTTGTTCCTCCTTTGTAATGTAGCATTCTTTATTCTTTTTCAAATCTCTTTAAAAAATTGAAAAAGACAAAAAATATCAAAAAATCCAAAAAGAGGGGACAAGAAATATATATTCTTTTTTGGCAGCACAATGAGTCGCCCTTGGACAAAGAAAATCCTTTCATTTTTTCGTCAAGCATTGGGATATAATATGACCTTAGTAAGTTGTTCTCGCTACACAGAGTTGTGTCCTCCTTCGTTTGGTTACTCTTCCAAACACATGGAGAGTTTGTGTTGCCTCCTGCATCGTGAACTTATGTCAATGCCATGTTGCCTGAGTCTGATCATCTTTCGTGATTTTGTCCAAGAGAAGTTTCACCCAACTTGAGTCAGTATTTTTGCAATTTTTCTCTTGACCTTATGATTCGGCCATCCTAAAAGTCCAATCAAGTCTTGATTCAAAATCAATGAAGTTCTCTGCCTGATCATCGAGATCCTCTTGTCTTTCCTCGACGAGTCACCGAAGACCTCTGGGTAGTGAATTCATACACTCATATTGTAATCCTACTTGAGTTTTGAAGATCTTGAAGTTTTTTCTCGAGCTATGAAGACCTCATCTCCAGCCATCAGGTGTCGTTGGCTTCTTGAAGATGGATACTCTACTTGTATATCTTTGATTTTGAGATGTAGATCCTTTGTGTATTGCTCGCGGCTACACTTTATATAGTTATATGACATGGATATACAGTGTATTTTATTGGTAGCCATGATTTATTTCATCCCGAGCATGGGTATGCCCGCCTCAAAGAGACAATTGTTATTTTACACATGGAACCTCCCGAACTCTGGTCCCGGGCTCACTCGTTTCATACATTGGTGAAGATTTTGTAATATATTTCGGTCATTAGATGCTATTATGACCTCACACATTAGGGGGCATCTGTTATAACCTTAAATTTCTCTACACATTCATACCTGGACTTTGGCCCTCTTACTTGCATTTTTTGCCAAACCACTACTCAGTTGCTCTTCTAAAAAACATTTTTTTGAAGATGTATGCGCCCTGCACCACTATTGCCCACGTACATACGCTTTCTGCACCACTACAACTCGCGTACATATGCATGTTGCACCATTATAGACCGTGTACGTATGCTTGTTGCACCACTACAACTCATGTACATATGCATGCTGCACCATTACAACCCGCGTATACTTGCAAAAGTTGCAAAAAATAAAAAGTTGCAAGGAATTCGTTGAGATTACGGGCTATTGGGTAGTTTCCCAAATAATCCACCTGTTATAACCCATCACCCAATCAAATAACCATCATTTTTCATATAAAATGAGGTGTTGGGGTCTCATTCTACATCTAGACATAAGAACAATGAAACTCTGCCCGTTTCACATCCCCTCCTTGCCCAAGTTGTTGCATCCCTTTTGTGAGAATTGCCTCAACATTCCCCAATTATCCTTTCTTCCTCCATCAAAACCCATTCACTTCCCAAGAAGAGATCAAAATTTTGAGAGGAGAAGCCATACAAAGGTGCACTTGGAGCTTGGTGCAGATGAGCCTAGACTAGGTTTGTGGAGCAGTAGCCGGATTAGGTTGTAAAGGTATAATCATTGAGTTATTAATAAAATAATTACTTTTATTGTCCCAAATAATGGTGTATTGAATGTTTTTAATGGTTTATGTTTTTACATTCTAACATCTAACCCTAATTTGTGTACGAAATAACATGCTTGTAGTTTTTTGTTTGTCAACCTTTGAATGCAGGTCAGCCTTGGGAGGATTCTTGTAGTCAGCGAAGCTTTCAAGCATGAGGGGATCATCATTGGATGTGGAGTAGAGGTATAGTTACCCGATCCCCCTCATATTTGCTTTTCTTGTATGAGTTTTGGTATGTTTTGGGTAGTCTAGATAAGTAGTTTAATTTCAGACGATTAATTGATCTGCCTACATTCTGAACCCTGGTGTAGTCATAGGGGGGGTTTTGCCGCTAGCACCTAGTAAGGTGGTAAGCTCTAATGGCATGGAAAAATTATTGAAAATGAGGCAACATGGTGTAATTGTAAAACTATGCTCACTATACGTTCAAACATCTAAGCCATATATTTCCCTAGATATCCAAGGGATCATTGATAATCATTCCAAATTATTTGAATATATTCCTAGAGGTCTTCCACCCACTCATGATCATGATCATGCTATTCACTTAATTCCTGGGAGGGTTCCTCCTAACATCAGGCCTTACAGATACCCTTATGCCCAGAAGAGTGAAATTGAGCATATGGTTGAAGAAATGTTAGAGGTTGACATTATTATACCTATCCAAAGTTCTTACTCTACATCGGTGATAATGGTACTCAAGAAATAGGGCTCATGGTGTATGTGTCCAGATTATAGAGAGCTCAACAAGATCACCATTAAAGATAAGTTTCCCATTCTTGTCACTGAGGAATTGTTAGATGAACTACATGGAGAAATATACTTCACAAAGTTGGATCTCCGTTCAGGGTACCATCATATTAGAATGAAGGAAGAAGATATCCAAAAAAAATCATTCAGAACTCATGAAGGCCATTATGAATTTTTGGTTTTTCCTTTTAGCCTTACGAATGCAAATTCCACATTCCAAGGGTTGATGAATAGCATTTTCAAGACCTTCCTTCAAAAATTTGTGTTAGTATTTTTTGATGATATACTAATCTATAAAAAGTATTGAGAAGATCATGTTCGACATGTTGAGAGGGTGCTACAACTAATAAAGGAGAAACAATTATATGCCAAACCATCCAAATGTTTCTTTAGGGTGAAGGAGGTAGAATATTTGGGTCATATTGTATCTCATGAAGGTGTCAAGGTAGACCCTAACAAGATTAAAGCCATGATGGACTCACCGATTCCCAAAACATTGAAGAATCTTAGAGGATTTTTGGGTTTGAAAGGTTACTACCACAAGTTTGTTTGGAACTATGGAAGAATAACAACACCTTTAACTACATTAACTAAGAAGGATGCATTTTCATGGACTCCAAAGGCAACTCAAGGTTTTGAACAACCTAAAGAGGAAATGTGCAAAGCTCGTGTCTTGACCACACCAGACTTGACAAAAACCTTTATTGTGGAATGTGATGCCTCAGGAAATGGCATTGGTGCTATTCTAATGCAAGAAGGAAGGCCCCTTGATTTTGAAAGTTGGCCACTCAAGGGAAAGGACTTACACAAACCCATTTATGAGAAGGAAATGATGGCAATTCTACATGCATTGAAGCAATGGAGCCCTTACCTAAAAGGTAGGCACTTCAAGGTCAAAACAGATCATGACAGTCTTAAATACTTCTTGGAACAAAGACTATCTTCAGAAGAGAAAAAAAAATGGGTGACCAAGATGTTGGGTTATGAATTTGGAATCATATACAAAAAAGGGAAGAAAAATGTCGTGGCAGATGCACTCTCAATAAATGATGAATATGTTTAGGAATTTCTCCGTGCTATCTCTATCATCTAACCTGATAGGATAATAGAAGCAAGGGATGAATAGAAGAATGTTGAAGAATTTTGGACTCTCATTCAAAGGTTGCAACAAGATTCCAGTGCATCCGATACATTTACATGGAAAAATGATTCACTATGGTACAAATATCGCTTATATTTATGTAATAACTCCCAACTCAAACAAAAGGTACTTTTGGAATTGTTCACATCTCCGTTAAGAGGGAACTCTGGATTTTTGAAAACCTATCACAGGGTCAAGAGGGAATTTTTTTGGGATGGCCTTAAAAATGATGTTCAAAGGTTTGTGGAAAAATATTTGGTTTTTCAACAAAATACAGTGGAAACAATTAATACCTGAGGTCTTTTACAACCATTAGCCATTCCAAGTTAGCGTTGGGAGGAGGTTTCCATGGATTTCATCATAGGGTTACTGAAGTCTAAAGGAAAGAGTGTCATCATGGTGATTGCTGATAGACTTACCAAGTACACACACTTTTGTGGACTCTCTCATCCTTTCAAAGCCAGTACAATTGCTACCGCATTCATGGAGATAGTTTAAAAACTAGATCCTATCTTCACTAACATAGATCCTATCTTCACTAGACATTTTTGAACATAATTGTTTTCTTATTTGGGTACTCAATTGGCTCATAGTTAATATTATCATCCTCAATATGATGGACAAACTAAGATAGTGAAAAAAGTTCTAGAAGGATACCTTCGTTGCTTTTTCTCTGATAAACAAACACAATGGTTCAAGTGGTTACCCTTGGCAGAATGTTGGTATAATACTTCCTTCATACTGCAACAAAAATGACACCATTTATGGTGCTTTATGGATATCACCCATCGTTCATCACTTCTTATTTAAAAGAATAATATAAGGTTCAAGCAGTGGAAGATCACATCGATCATCAACAACAAGTTCTCCAACTCTTAAAGGACAACTTGACTATGGCACAAAATTGCATGAAACAACAAGCAGATCAACATCGTAGTGAAAGAAGTTTTTAAGTAAGGGATTGGGTATTTTTAAGACAACAACCATACAAACTGATTTCCCTCAAGCAAGCTAATAAGTATAATATATTATCACCAAAGTACTATGGCCCTTATAAGGTGTTGCAAAAGATTGGTACTATGGCATACAAATTGGAGTTGCCTACATCTTCGCGAGTACACCCAGGTTTCCATGTTTCATACTTAAACAAGGTTATAGGTGACAAGATTCCAGTTCAAACTATATTGCTAGAACTTGATGAGGAAGGAAAAATCATATTGGAGCTTGAAGCTATCACTGACATAAGAATTCGCCCGCTGAAGAATAGATCATTTTCAAAGTATCTCATTAAGTGGAAGAAACTACGTGCTGAAGATTCCATGTGGGAAGATGGGTCTTTTATACAGAAGCATATATAACTACCCAAGCATTGAGGAAAATGCTTGTTTGAAGGGGAGGGGCATGTTAAGCCCTAAATCGTGGCACATTACCCCTTAATTGGGGAATATTACATTAATATTGTTATTTTATTTATGTCGGATTGGGTCCATTCGCTATAATTGTACCTCCTAGTCTTCTATATATACCAAGGAAAACTTTTCAATTGGAATCATCTTGTATTTGAAATTCATATGAAGTATAAGGAGGTTTCCCCCTTGAAGAAGCTTATTATCTGAATTTCTCTCTTTGTCAAGGCATTGAGTAATTATTCTAAGGTTTTTATGCTATTTTGATATTTGGTTCTTAACATAATATCATTGATCATGTTTAAATATGGTTGCCTTTGGTTTTCCATGGTTCACTATGGTTGACCATGTTTGACTATGGTTGACCATGGTTAACTTAGGTTTATTATGATTTACTTTGGTAGACCATGGTTGACTATGGTTGACCATGTTTATTCTGTTTAACCAAGTTTTACTATGGAAATGTCACATTGTGATGTTCATCATGGTTTACTTATGTTGAATTACAATATTCCTCAATGGTTGTGTCACATTGCGACATTCATATATGTTGGAATTATGTCTAATTTCTACGTTCCTCAATGGTTGTGTCATATTGTGACGTTCATTAAGGGTTATGTCACCTTGCAACATTCTTTAAGGGTTATGTTTTAGTGCAATTTTCCTAAATGGTCATGATGCATTGTGATATTCATCTTGGTCGGCTTATATGGAATTACTATGTTATTCAATGTTTATGTTGCAATGTGACATTAATTTAGGTTTTTGTCACATTTTTTATGTTCCCTAATGGTTATGTCACATTATGAGGTTCATCTTGGTGGACTTATGTCGAATTGCAACGGTTTTGAAGGGTTATGTCACATTGCAAAGTTTATGAAAGGATATGTTGGATTGAGATGTTCCTCAATGGTTATGTAGCATTATGAGATTCATCTTGGTTGACGTATGTCGAATTTCGATGTTCTTGAATGGTTATGTCACAATGTGATGCTACTTAAGGGTTAGGTTAGATTGTGATGTTCCTTAGTGGTTATTTCATATTGTGATGTTTATCATGCTTGAATTATGTTAAACATGGTTTTATTTAGTTGGACATGGTTGACCATGATGGTCAACCATGTTTTACTATGGTAATGTTCATATTGGTTAACTTATGTTGAATTGCTAAGTTCTTCAATGGTTGTGTCACATTGCGATGTCCATTAAAGGTTATGCCACATTGCAATGTTCGTAAAGGTTTATGTTGGATTGTGATGTTCCCCAGTGATTATGTCACATGCGACAAATATTTGTTGACTTATATCAAATTGAAATGATTCTCAACGGTTATGTCACAATGTGATGTTGATAAAGGGTTATGTCACCTTGTAGCATTCCTTAATGGTTATGTTTTGGTGCAATGTTCTTGTATGGTCATGATGCATTGTGATATTCATCTTAGTTGAATTATATGGAATTTCTAAGTTCCTTAATGGTTATGTATCATTGTGACATTCATAAAGGGGTATGTCACATTTTTGATGTTTCTTAATGGTTTTGTCACATTGCAACATTAATTTTGGTGGAGTCATGTCGAACTGTAGTGTTTTTGAAGGGTTTTATCGCATTGCAACATTCATGGAAGGATATGTTGAATTGTGATTTTCCTCAATGGTTATGTAGCCTTGAGACATTCTTCTTGGTCGAGTTATGTTACTCAATGGTTATGTCACAATGCAATGTTCCTTAAGGGCTAGCTTAGATCGTGGCCTTCCTCAATGATTATTTCATATTATGATGTTTGTCATGGTTGAATTATGTCAACCATGGTTGTCTTTGGTTGGCCATCATTGATTATGTTTTACTATGGTGGGCCATCAATGACTATGTTTGACTATGGTAGACCATGGTTGACTTTGGTTGAATATAACTAACTTTGGTAGACCATGGTTGTGCATGGCTAACCATGTTGACTATTGTTGACCATGGGTACCCATGTGTTGGGCTCCAAATATGTCATATTTTCTACCATGTAAAGCCTCCATTCATAAGCTATATTCCCACACTCTTGATACATTCTATAGCCATTATCTCGTCACTTACCACTAATTACATCCATTCTACCTTGTGGTTAATTATTGTTGTTTTCTTGTCTTTTTAGATTAAAGATGTTTTTAAATGATTTTATCAATGATGGTTTAATCCTATGTTTCTATGTCCAAAAAATATGTTCCCACACTAGAAGTCATTTGGTACTCATACTGGAGGTCATCTAGTACTCTAAGTCATCAAGTACCAGAAGGTTTTACAATCAACCGGTACCTGCACAGTCATCCGGTACTCACACTCCATGTCATCTAATACCCACACTCCATGTCATCTAGTACTCATCTTTTCTGGTACCATTTCTACACTCGTTCGGTACCAATGTTGTGCTCATCCGGTATCAACATCAATAACCGTTTGGTACTAGAAATAATTTGAAAATTTGAAATGCTTCTAGAAGAAAATTGGGAACATGGGTTTTGTCTAGAATGATTTTTACATGCTGTAACATGAGTCATAATTCACCCAAATCACACGTGTGGACCTCCAACTCAGGGAGAATGATTCTGCAAAAATTAACAAAAATTAACAAAAATCTCAAACTACCAACTTGCGCCTCAATTTCCATGTAGATGGCATCAGATGTGGAAATTCTACGAAATGGGTTTTGTTTAGAATGTGGAAAATTGAGTACATCATGGACACTTTTTAAAAATGTGAATTATTTTGGAAGATTTGGGTGGATCCCTAACTCGAATCTACCCAAATTACAATAAAACCTATATTTTTGTGATTTTGCTCTAAAATTTGTAAAATTGGTTTTAACCAAAATCTGAGTTTGGGGGATTCGGTTCTATCATCTTCCTTTGGAGTTCATGTATAAATAAGATCCTCATAGGGATGAGGAGGAGCCATCATTATCATTATCATTCTTTGTAGTTGATTATTTGTGATGAATAAGCAATCGAGAGTTGATTTTGTAAACATAGTCTTTGATCAAAATGGAGGATTGACTGTTGTTGGTTTACTGTGCATCTTCTTCAGTTGAGCTGATTGTCTTTTAAGCAGGGTTATTCAGCATGGGAAGGGCCCCTTATTCTGAGTAATACCCTGCTACCCTATTTTACTCTCATAGATTAGATTGCTTTTGTTTATTTTTGTTTAAATTTCATTTCTAGTTTAGTTGTTATCCTGTTGATCTGCATTCAAATTTTGTAGAGATGCAAGTTCAGTTTCAATTTAATATATTCATGTTAGCACATACTTAGGAATGATTCTTCAATTGGTGTAACATTGCTTTCTCATTCCACCATAAACATGTTCTTTCAATTACTAGAACTTATAACCAACAATTCAATCCATTTTGCAAACTGATTATAGAGTATACACATATTAAATCACCCCAAACCATGACAGTAATGTGTGCATAAATCAAGTTTTAATATCATTGTTACATACTTTTTCTAAATCTCCTTTTAAAACACAGTCACACCCCCTATCAGATTCATTGCAATTTCATCACAATGCCTTCACCCCACTGTGATTTCACCCAGTCTCTTAGCCATGCTTTCATTCCTCGGATCACATAATAAATTTTCCTAGTTTGCACCTTATTTATCACTGGTCAAAGTTCTGCTAATTGACAACGATTTCATTAGTTTTTAGATTTTCTTTTATGTGTGTTTCTAAAAATAAAACAAAACAAACATTTCATACATAAAGTTGTGTTTTCATTTCTTTCATAAGGAATACATAAGAATCAAACATGTGCATTCATCAAAATTGATTTCTTATGTTTTGTTTTAATACATCTTTTTTTTGTTTGCTAGTTTGTCCGTGACCTGCGGGACTAGCCTATGGCTGAGAAACCACGACTCAGGGGCATCTAAGCCATCAAAATCACTCGGGGATTTCACCCGGCCTGAGCCACACCAACCCTTAACATGGTTGGATTTTTTTTCCCCGCAGGTTTCGAACCGGTGACTTTAACATCACAGAGTGCCTTAACAACACACTCCATCACCGACTGTCCTACACCTTAGGGACTTTATGTTTTAATACATCTTTATGCATGCATAAGAAATTGATTTCTTCATATTCAACATTCCATTAAAAATACAAATTCTCTTTGACCAATTGCATCCAGATTTGAATAATTAAGAGATTGGATATTGAAGTGTCTCATTACCATTCCATTCATTGACATTCATTTGCAAAATTATGCTTGGAAATCCAATAAAATAGTATACAAGAAATTGTTCTAATACCATTGCACCATCTTATTACACTATGATTTCTTTTACTGTTTATGAGAAATTGTCAAATCCACAATTCGAGTGAACATAAAAGACTACATTTCTCATTGTCCAATCTTGTCATTAATCATATATCAATTCTTCTTTCATGCATTTTCTGTAGAGCACTCTTATTTTTGTTGACACTTGTAACCATTTGAAGAATTGTTCTTGAGATCCAATTTTAGATTAATTTATCTTATTGGTCATTATTAGTTTTCTTTCATTGTGATTTGGATTTCCCATAGTTTATTTCCTATCAATTGAATTCATTTCCATTTGCTTATTTCTTTTATTGCATTTAAGTGTGGATCTGCTATAGGAAATAATCATTGGACATAAAAATTAAGTAATCTACTCACGATTAATCACACAAACATCACCCCGAGTGCATCAAAGACTGTGATATAAGCCTTTATAGCACTAAGTTATTCCTACGTCCCAGTGATGAATCCTTAGTGTTAATTTCCTGCAGTGTGGGTTTGAAGATTATTTTTTCAGATTTAGATTAGGTTAGCCTAGACTCTGATCCTGCGTTTCCTGTGCCTGTACCTCGAAGCTTATGAGCCTCGGTTGATAATTAAATGTGGGAATTAATAGTGCATATATTTATCCCAACACCATGGTTGAATATTTTTATGTTGCATTAAATTTTCATCTTAGTTGACTTATGTTGAATTACTAATTTACTATTTGTGTAGGATTTGGTGTAGTCCAATTGTATTCCTACATGAATAGTGCAATATTACATCAACAATGTGTGTAGGGACATCTAGTAGAGGAACAATGTGGGCCCATAACCCGTAGGTTTCTCATTGAAGTCTATTAGTGTGTTGAGCCATGACCAAGTTCTATTGGGTATGATTCCCATGAGGGTGAGAGTTCTTGTTTGAATATAAGTTCAAGAGAAAAGAGAGCATAGAAGAGTGTCTGTATAATATAGCTTTATGATATGTGAGAAGCCTGCATATGAGGGATTATTGTTTCCTTGGTTTATAAGTTAACTATTGATTGCAAGATTTAGAGGCATAACTTGAAGGGTGATTCTACCATGAAGACTATATAGAGTTGTTTCCAATTATATAACTGTTTTGGAAAGCAATGTACGAGGTCACAATTCTCTTGCTGTAGATTGAGAAATATGGAGTGGATGGGTCAGTGTAGACTTGTGTTTTGTAGCATCCAATTGTTTGTTATACCAAAGAGTATATGGTGGTGGGTGTGCAACTTCAACAATTGTAGCTTTAAATCTCATTATTATGTGTGGTTCTATTATGTAGTAAAGGTTTTGGAGAGTTTGCATCCCCAACTTTTCCTAGAATGATTAATATTTTCTTTGAATTTACTCTAATGGGCGAGGGGGGGTGTATCCTCTTACATCAAGTGGCATCATAGTGATCTACAACTATGGGATGTATAAATTTTCAAGGTTATCATAGATAGCTACAACTTTGGGATGTACAAATTTTCAAGGGTATCAAATCTAGCTACAAATATGGGATGTATAAATTTGCAAGGGTATTATAGCAACTATAGCTATAGGATGAAAGAATTTGTAAGGGTATCATAGATAGATATAGCTATGGGATGAAATAATTTACAAGAATTTCAGAGAAAGGTTCAACTCTGGTTGAGAATTTGTAGAATTATCAGAACTAATTCTCTCTTGAGAGTTGGGTTATGTGAGATCAATTCTCATGCAATCATGGCAACAAGGAGACCTAAGAGAGGGTAATTTTAGCTCATGTTTACTAGAAGAACAATGGTAGGAGGTAGTTCCAGAAGAAATTCCTATGAATGGTAGTCTAGTTTTGGACTATAAGACAATTCCCAATGATGTTTCCTCGAAGAGGAGTAGGTCAAGGAGGTGTGAGGAACCAAGAGTTGGAAGAATTAGAGAACATAATAATTGGAGATGGTGGAGCCATAGTATAATCATAATTATAATTGCATAATAAATAATTGAAAAGGTAAAGGATAAGGAAAATACGATGCACAAGATAAAGGACTAGATGCCAATGAAACATAATGAATTTATTAAAGGGTAAATATTGAAGTTGCAAGAAGAATAATAATATAGCTAAGAACATAGGGAAAGAAGACTGAATGAAGCAAATAAAGTCTAGTAGATTGCTATTAAGAAAGAAGATAGTATTTGAGATAATTTTCTACTAATAGAGGTAATGTGGGTCATGAGAGAAGTTCATGATTGAATGAGACTGTAGTTGTGGTGGTGTTTATCCATGATTGTTATCTTGAGATGAAAGGATGATCACTTGAGATGAGCCTTAAGCATGTGGTTTGAAGTTGTAGCATGAATGTTTGATATACGAGGGACACCTGTTGAAACTGTGACATGAGAGAGGAATATATGACTCCATGTCATGGGAATCCTTGACCACATAAGTAGGTTGCAAGAGAAATGTAGTAACAAGGTTTCTAAGATTGGAGACTGTGTTCATATGTTTCAAGGAACATGTTGGTAGAAATGTGATGGTGGAAATACATTGTTGCTATATGATGGATATAAATTGAGAGTGACATTCAATCCAAGAGGAAACAATAATGAATATAGATGAGTGGAAGATAGAGCCATATGTGGTGTGTGTTAGATGTAGTGAAGAAAAGGAGGGAGTGGAGATGAAATTCTTTGTTTCCCCTTAATATGTTATTTGTTTGTTTGCAGAAAGAAGGAAATTTGTAGCTAAATATGAAAGTAAATGTACTTGATGGAGAAGTAAATATGAATATCAATCAAAGAAGATGCAATAGAAGGATGACGTACAAGAAAAGAAATTTGTATAGATTACAAAAATTGTAAATCACAAAGGTAGAAAAATTAGAAGTTGAAGAAGATGAAGACATTTGAAGAGAAATCCAAAGTAGAAAAAGATGCCATGAATATAAGTGACTTGGGAGGAATCATGAGTGAAGTTGTTGAGTTGAAGATAGATGCAATTATAGTCCTAAAGAAAGAGGAAGTTGTTGAAGATGTTGCTGAAAAGGAAAGAGAGAAGATTACAAATTCTTTGGAGGAAGAAGACATGCTACAAAAGAATGTTAGAAGGATTGAAGGCTTCTAAAAGAGAATGTGTTGAGAATTGAGTGTAAAGGTGTTGCATGAAGAGGAAGGTTATCAAAGGTATGCCTTTGATGATTTTAATTTATGAAGAATGTGAATACATTGACAGAATAATCGACTAAGGTAGTTTGTGTGTGGTTGTGGACATAGTTGAGATAAGTGTAATATGTGGGCATGTGACTCCATGTTGTGCGGTTTCAAGCATGAATGGATGGCTTCCCCAAAGACAGTTTCTACACTTCATGAAAATGGGTAGTGGAATGTATCGGATGGGACTTGAATCAATTCGAGTTGTGTAGGTGATGCATGGATGAGGATATTTTGAACAATGATTATGGTGATGAAGAAAGAGAGATAGAGATGGTAGTAGTATCAGAAGGCATGTTGAAACATGAATGAGATGTAAATGCCATATTTTCATGATAAGAGTATTGTTGCATTGTTGCAGATAGAGATGCGATGATGGAAATGCATATAGTAGAAGTGAGTTGAATAAGAATATGCAACAAAAAGATAATGCATTGTATTCCTTGCAGAGTTAAATGCACACCAATGAAGAATTCAGAGTTGGTGAATGCAACAATGACGAAAGTAGCATTGGGAAGTTGGAGGTTTAAATATTTTACCTCATAAGCATGAGATCATGTTTTCTTCATAACCTAGGGAGTTAGATGTAGGAGCATTGAGGTCATTTTAAATATGTCATATTGAAGACACAAGTAATGGCCAATAGGGGCATGATGGGTGTGAAGATTGTATGAAACATAATGTGATAATGTTGTTGCAGAACATGATAATGTTGCAGAATGTGACATCACTGTAGAACATGACCATGTTTCTATAGAATGTGACAATGCTATAAAATGTGACGGTTGTGACAAAATTGGTGCATTGCTACCGAATTTCTAAAAGACAAATGCATGAGAGGAAATTGAACCAATTAAAGGGAGATTGACCATGATATTGATAGAGACATCTCAAGAGGAGGTTAAACACTGCAGAAGAAGATTCACTAGGAAGAGACAGATCTCAAGATGGAAATGAAAAGGTAGAAGTTGAAAATGAAAGGGCATGAGCACTGGTAGCTGAAGCTGGATGAGAAGATTGTTTGGAAGATAAAGGTGAAATTTTTTTTTCAGATAAATAAATACAACATCAAGGAGGAAATACGAGTATTTAGCAGAGGATAGAAGATGGTTTGAAGAAGAGGAGACAATATCTTGAGAGGAGAAAGTTAATGGTTGAGTTTACCATGGCCTTTGTCCTCACAACCCAATGAACTTTGTAAGTTGATATGCAACCATTGAGCCAGGGTAATTATTTTCTACAAAAATGAATAAAAGAGACAGAGAGGTCGAGCACTAAATGGTGTTTTTTACCTTTGGGTTTCCACACTAAATCCTTGTGCATATGTGTGAATGAATCTATGCGAACATTTTTCTATGTAGTTATGTATGTATTGTTGTAGATTACATTTCTATTGCTTGGATGATTAATTCTATAGGGATGTCAAGTATGGACAGTGTACGTTCCTATGGAGAAAAAATATGTTGCAAATTCCTACCATTATATCTGTATGTGAAAATGTCAACTAGTTGGGAAGATACTCTTGGACCCAATAGTTGTGTAGGGAAGGGTCTATGTGAAGACCATGCTTCAAAATTATAATTCTCCACATGTGGGTGAAACTTGGATGAATCAATCTTTGTATAAGATATGTGTCAGGAAATGAAGACACTTCCACACTAATCCTAGCAAAAGAGAAGAAGCATTTAATCAAGAACATAAATGAAACAATCAATCACACAGTACACCGAGATTTTACCCTGGAACCCTTAACCAGGAAAAACCAACATTCCTTTGAGAAATTTTCTCTCTTGTTGTATTATTCAATAAGAATAAAAGGTAACATGTCTAACCTTGGTCCACACTTAAGACACAATAGACATCATACCCTCTTTCCTGTGCAAGAACAAACTTGTAGCCAATTTGGCTTACATATGCATGACTGACAACCTACAATTACACATTCATTAACCTGCATAAGTGCATTACAACATTAGCCTTTACGGCCTTACAACATGCCTCTTTATAGGCTTTACAACAGGAAAAACCCTATTGGTGCCCATAAAATGGTTACAGATCCATGCATATCATTGGCTACAAGTCCCACAAATACCAAGATTCTATTATAGTCGACTCCAAGTCAGGTTACCATTCTAATAATAGTTGTTCCTTCATTCGGTCTCTAGTCGATTGTATCACGCCCACACTTCGACCTCTTGTTGATTGAATTTTCGTTGATATATTTGAATACGACTTTTCCCCATCGACTTCCTCGACCTTCGACTTGTTGTCGATCCACCTCGACTTGAATTTGACTACAGAGAATGTAACAACCCAACATTCTCCCACTTGTTTTCTTCTTTGCTGAAACAAGAGATTCCTGAAATTTCATTCACAGACCCAGGGAAACAATTCCCATTGCCTCTCTGCGCTAAGATAACTTCACATCATTCACAGACTTGGTCAATGATTCTGTTATGTTTTCCAATGTGTCTACTTTCTCCAATAGCACCTTGTTACTTTCCACCATATCTCTTACAAAATGGTATTGTACATCAATGTTCTTAGTATTTGAATGATAAGCAGGGTTCTTTTCCAAAAATATTGCGCTTTGACTACCGTAGTTCACCTTCATATCTCTCTGCTCAAACCCGATTCCTGAACACAACCTTTGAAGCCATACCACTTCTTTTCTTCCATGAGTGGCCGCCATGTATTCATCTTATGTTACTAACAAGGATACGATCACCTATCGCTTACTCATCTAGATTATTGCTCCACTGAACATTTTGAAGACATATCCGATGGTCGACCTTCGTCGATCCAGATCTCCAGCCCAATTGACGTAGAAAAATCCATGTACATATACTTTACCACTTTCACCTCCAATTATTCCTTGGTATCATATGGAATAATCCTTAGTGACACACAAATAACTGAATACTCTCTTGACAAATATCCAGTGATACTTTCTAGGTGTCGACATGTACCTTCTCAACACTCCCTTTGCATGGGAAATGTTTGGTTGAGTGCAGACCATCACATACATTAGACTACCAACAACACTTGCATAGGAAACACGTGCCATGTCCTCTATTTATTCTTGTTTATTTGGACATTGTTCAATAGTAAGCCTTTCTCCCATAGGAATTGACACCTTCACTGGTTTGCAATCCTGCATGTTGAATCATTTCAGAATTGTTTCAATATACTTCATTTGATTCAACCAAATATTTCTAGTGGCTTGATCTCTCTTAATCTTCATTCTCAGAATGAAGTTAGTTGCTCCGATATCCTTCATGTCGAACTTGGATTATAACTGTTTCTTCACCTCCTTTATTGAATCCATGTTGTTTCCAATCAAAAACATGTCATCGACATACAAAGCTACATTTATGAAACACCCACATTCTTCCTTGGAATATATGCAGTGATCAAATTTGCTTCTTGCAAATCCCAAACTAAGGATGTATGTGTCAAAATTCTGGTACCACATCCTTGGAAATTACTTTAGACCATAAAGGGATCTTTTGAGTTTGTACACCAACTCTTGTTTTCCCTTTACTACAAATCATTTAGGATGTTTCATGTAGATTTATTCTTCCAGGTCCCCATGTAGGAACGTTATCTTCACATCCAACAGATCTATCTCCAGATCGAATGATGCAACCAATGACATTAGTACTATAATGGAAGTTAGTTTTTCAACAAGGGAAAAAATCTAATCGAAGTTGACTCCCTCGACTTGGGAATAACCTTTAGCCACCAGTCGATCTTTGAACTTTTCAACTTGTCCTACGACATTCATCTTCTTCTTGAATACCCACTTGCTACCGACGAGATTCCTTCCACTAGGTAGCTTGACTAAATCCCATGTCTCATTCTTGTATAAGGATTCCATATCTTTGACCATGGCATCCTTCCATATTTTACCCTCTCCCGAGTCGACTGCCTCATTGATCGAATTGGGCTCATCGTTAATGGCAGTTAGCATGAATGTAGAATAAAAGTCGAACAGACTATACCTCTCAACTATTTTTTTTATTCTTTCTGACCTCCTTACCACAAGAGTCAATTGTTCCACCTCTTCCTCAAATTCATTAGACTCATCTTAATCATCTTCTTCGTTCCTATGTTCAAACCTCACTCTATCACGATTATTATCGGTTTGAACAACTTCCTCAGGATTGAATTTACCTCCGACTTCTTTGAAGACCACATCTCAAATGTACATTGTTCTCCTTGATGGAGGATCCTAGATATTATATCCTTTCATCCCTTCTTTATATATGATGAAAATACATTTGGCTGCCTTCTTTTCTAGCTTGCTCCTCTTTTCCTTGGGAACATGCACAAATGCATCACAACCAAATACTTTGAGATGTGCCATCAAAGGCTTCTTACCAGACCATACCTCATTTGGATTTGTGTCGACTAGTGTCGACGAAGGAGACATATTCACCAAATATATTGCAGTCTCAACTACTTCCACCCAGAATTTATGTGAGAGCCCAACACCACTGAGCATGCTCCTTGCCTTATCCATCAACGTTCTGTGCATTATCTCGACAATTCCATTTTGTTGTAGGGTATATGGTGTGGTATTTTGGCATGCTATTCCATACTTCTTACAAAATTGATCAAATTATTTTCCACAGAATTCACCACCATTGTCAGCCCTCAACACTTTAATCCTCTTTTCTGTCTGGTTTTCCGAAATATCTTTAAACTCCTTAAATATCTTGAAAACCTATGATTTCTTCCTCGGGAAATATATCCATGTCTTCCTATAGAAATTATATATTAATGAGACATAATACATGGATCCACCAAGTGAAGGAACTGTAACCGGGCCAAACACATCACTATGCACTAGTTCTAGAATCACATTTTCCCTTGTCACTCCAGATGGGAACCTCACTCGACTTTGTTTTCCATATATGAAATGTTCACAAAAGTAGACTTCTAACCCACATTCAGGAAAACCTTCAACCACACCTTTTCTTTGCATAGCTCGAAGTCCTTTTTCTCCAATGTGTCCCATCCTCTTGTGCCATAACCTAGTCGGGTCGATATCATCATGTCTTGTCGAGTTGGTTTGACCTGAATTGGCTCGAGTCGAGTCGAGTCGAGTTGTGTCAACATCGAGTCGATTCGAGTTTATTTTTAGTCGAGTTGATTTCAGGAGCAACGATGTTGTTTCATCTAGTCGAGTCGACATTCCCTAACAACTTATACATGGTACCAATCTGAACTCCATTCATTAAGACCATCACACATCTGACCATATTGTACGAATCCTTTTGAAATAGAGTATGCACACCTGCATCACTCATCTTGCTGATAGATGTTAGGTTTCTTTCCAAACCCGAAATGTTTATCACACCTGGAAGGGTTCTTTTCCTCCCATCCTACAGTGCCATTCAAACTCTTCCCCGTTCGACAATTCTGGTTGTCGAGTCGTCCCCCAAGAACACATCACCCCCATCATATCGTTCATATTCACAAAACCATTCTCTATGTGGTGTCATATGATATGATTATCCTGATTCGATCAACCAAACACCTTGATCCAACTATTTACTGGTCGACACTAGGTACGCATCACCTCCATTATCTGGGTTCATCTTTCTCTCAGTCAACTGCTTCTCATTGGATCCAACACTGACTTATGTTGCCTTCAAATTACAGTTCTTTTTATAATGCCTAGTTTTACCTCATTTCCATCATCCTCACGTCGACTGAATTGGGGATTTATATCTACCCTTCGAATTCAACTTTCTACTAGATAATTTGCCTCTATCTCAGTCTATCGGTCAACCTCTCACTACTAGAGAATCTTTGGTCGATCCTTCCATGTTATTCCTTCTCATTTCTTCCAATAGTAGAGAAGAAACAACGTCCTCTAGCACTAGTGTGGTTGTATTACTCTCAATATCCATGACTAAGCTATCCCAAGAGTCTAGTAAAGAACATAATAGGATGATACACTTCTCCTCATCATGATCTTAATATCCACAGACGATAACTGGATTAACAAGGTATTAAATGCATTTAAATGCTCAGTCACCGAACTGCCATCACTCATCCTCAAAAGATACAGTTTCTTTCTGAGAAATAACTTATTTACTAGAGATTTTGATTGGTATAAGCTTCCCAACTTGTCCCACAATTTATTTCCCAAATATTCACCTGAGACATTCAACAACAATGAATCTGCAAGACAAATCTGAATCGTACTTGCTCTTCTTTTGAGTTTCTCCCATTCTTCCATAGACACTCCTGTCGGCTAGGTACTTGGATAGACCGTTTTCCATTGTTCTCGATCTATAAGAAGATATTCCATTTTAAGCTTCCAATGATCAAAATTATGGCTGTTGAATTTTTCTATCTCTATTCTATAACTGATCACCATTCTTTACCACTATCTTTAACACAATTTATGACTTACGACTCTTACTGTACCTAGGTTTTAGTTCTCAGATTCAAGATTGGAAAAACAATATCCGATATACTCGCCAAAGCATAGCATTATTATGATCACTCACTTGTCAGGGAAAACCTAAGCTCTGATAACACATGTCAGGAATTGAAGACACTTCCACACTAATCCTAGTAGAATAGAAGAAGAATCTAATCAAGAACATAAATGAAACAAGCAATCAGACAGTACACCAAGATTTTACCTTGGAACCCTTAACCGGAAAAAACCAACATTCTTTTGAGAATTCTTCTCTCTTATTGTCTTATTCAATCAGAATAAAAGGTTACATGTCTAACCTTTGTCCACACCTAAGACACAATCAACATCATACCCTCTTGCCTATGAAAAAACAACCCTGTAGCCAATTCGACTTACATATGCATGATTAATAACCTACAATTACACATGCATTAACCTGCATAAGTGAATTATAAAATTAGCCTTTACATCCTTACAACACACCTCTTTATAGGATTTACAAGAGGAAAAACCCTAAATATTGGCGCCCAAAAACTGGTTACATATCCATGCATATCATTGGCTACAAATCACGCAAATACTAATATTCTATTATAGTCGGGTTACCAGTCGACTACCAGTTGGTCCTTCATCTAGTCTCTAGTCGGTCGTCTCACACATGCACTTCGACCTCTTTTCAGTTGAGTTGTCATCGATATCTTTGACTTCAACTTTGCCTGGTCAACTTCCTCAACCTTCGACTTGTTTTCGATCCACCTCAGCCTTCGAACGTTAGTCGATTCACCTCGACTTGACTTTCACTACAAAGAATATAACAACCCAACAATATGGTGTAATCCAATTGTATTCCTGTGTGAATATCACAATATTACATCGATCATGTGTGTAAGGACATCTAGAAAAGGAACACTATGGGCCCATAACCCATAGGTTTCTCATTGAAGTTTGTTAGTGCATTGAACCATGATTGAGTTATGTTTGGTATGATGGCTACGAGGATGAGAGTTCTTGTTTTAATATATGTTTGAGAATAGAGAGAGCATATAAGAGGGTTTTTGTAATATAAATTTATGAGATGTGAAAAGAATGTGTATGAGAGAGGATAGTTTCCTTGGTTTATAAGATAACTATTGATTGTAGGATTGAGAAGTATAACTTGAAGGGTGATGCTGCCATGAAGACTTCATAGAGGTGTTTCCAAGTATATAATTGTTTTGGAAAGCGTTGTATGAAGTTGCAACTCTCTTGATACAAATTAATAAATACATAGTAGATGGTTTAGTGCAGACTTGTGTTCTGTAGCATCCAATAAGAATATTGATATGACAATTTTTAAGTGGTTGTGGTACTTATTGTCAAACTCAAAAATTAAAAAAATCCATCTGGCCTATAGAATTATTTTGACATTATTTCATAATGATTGTTGTTATCCTTATTGAACATAGGTTGGATGATGCTATCCTTATTCAAGATACATACACTGATGCATTAATTTCTCACCATATTTTGAGAGTGAATGGATTTCAACTTTCTCTACAAATACACCTCCTCGATGTTTAATTGTAGGCTTGATCAGCTCAATATCTCTTCCCCAATCATTTACCTCCTCATAATTCTTTCACATTCAGAAGGCTCTTCTCATAAATAGTTTGAGTCAAAGTGAATCAGATTTTAGAAATACTTTCCTCACCCTCATCTATGTTAGAACACCATTTTTCCCAATTAAAAGATTCACATATATTCTTAATCATATTATTCTTTATACTTGATGTTGTTGAGAATATATTTAAGAATGTTGTTTAGTCGTTGCCCCAATTCCCAAACCCACAAGTACATAATATCGTATTTTTTGTAATTTTGGGTGGGAGCTCCATAAGGTCTGTTGTGTTGGTTTTGTCACTTGGGTGAGAAAAACAACAACACTTGCATGTTTAGATAAGCCTACTAAATAAGACAAAAGTTTGTGAGTGGGTTAGACAAACCAAACACATATGACAGCAAAGAAATAAGACTAAAAAAAACTAAGAAATAAATGTTAGAAAGCTTGAGAAACTTTAGAACCATGAAAATCAAACAATGACTAACATATTGCTACCAATAGATCAATATATTAGTATGAAAAACATCGTAGAGAAAGGCAGGAACTTATGAGTCCCCTCTTCCTCCTTGGGAGGGCTCTTGAGTTCCATAATTTAGATTTCTTCTCTCCATACAATGGAAGAAATGACAAATGGTGAAGAAAAACAATGCATCTTCCCTCAAGAGGTGAGTGGAATGCAATGGTGCTTGAAGGCTTCAAAAAGAAAAGAGGATTCTCAAAGAAGAATTCTTTCAACATAAAAATACTTTGAAGATATTAATTTCTTAGCACACCCATGGATCTTATTTATAGCATCCATTCATGAAAAAATGTACTTGGTTCATAGTGTGAACAAGGGGCCTTTTAGGGCACCCTCTAGCTCTTGACCAACCTCCAAGCTAGATTTCGCTCAGATATAAGTGTCAAATCGTGTTGGGGGTTGGACTAGAAGTGGTTGAGGGGCCGACAAGATCCATAAATTTACCGTTCATAGAAGTGTGAATATTTTCTCATAGAAAATCACACATTTTGTGTATAGTGTGCATTGAGGGATGTGTTGGCCCGTGCATACTGCGCACTATGTGTGTGCTTCCTTTGGTGAATTTGCGCACTTTGATTTTTGACGCAATTATTATTTTTTTTTCCTTTTGATGGACTTTGGTGCTGTATGTGGACTAATTGTTGTTGGCATTGATGTGTTTCTTCAACCATTGTGTGCAATTTTGTAGACGATTTTTCAGTGATAACAGATGCCCCCTAATGTGTGAGGTTAGGAGCATACGTATAGCCGAAATACATCAATGTTTCTTTTGTTGAGAGTGTCATTGTAAGGAAGAGTGAGGAGAGGATATGCAAGAGAGATCCACCGAAGGGAGAGGTAAAACTGTGGGACCCAAACCTTTCTCTAGGGAGAAAAAAGAAAATCTATGTACAAATGAGGCGAGCATGCCCCATGCTCGTGTCATGAAACAAAAATGTGAGATTGTAACTGAATATGTATGTTGATGTAGATAACTGCAACACCCTCGGGGGTGGTTGATAACGGAAGATGACGATTATGAATGGTGAACTACCTCTGAAGTGAGGCAAGGATGAATTTAATAATTCTAGATGAATTGTAGGCATTGATGGCCTAACAAATTTAGATGTATTCGACTAGTATGAAACAACTACATTAGTCACATAGTAATACCCATCATAACATGAGAGTTTCTAAATTCAAATGTTATGGGGGTCAACAGAATCAAAGAGAAATGATGATTCTCTCTGTGTTGTCCGAGACTCCTCATTGAAAAGGCAATAAGAGTCAAGATATTGTCACCCTTCTGGAAACTGTGTTGATGTCGACAGAAAGGGAGACACGACTCCAAGAAGCAAAGGGATTTGTGAAATCCACTGAGTAATAGGTGATATCAGGTAATGACAGGTAACATGAACGAATTCAAGATGTTGTGAGACTCAATACTTCCCTTGGTTGGAGAATTTTGAAGGATGATTGGCAACAACTGTAAAGCTGGATCTAGTGTCAAGGGGATGACTAGATATGGGATTAAATTGCGCCAGAGGATAACAAAGTAGAAAAACTCAGAGATCATCAGTACATGGATTTGGGATACTCGAGGTTTGTGAACGATGTTGGTATGAAAAAAAAGTGGATGCCTCAACCAAGGGCAACATGGGTTGCTTTGCCAAGGAAAAGAAGGCCATCAAGGGTGATGATGAAAAAGATATGTATATGCTGGAAACAAAGGCTTTATACAATTACCAAAGAAATAAAGAATAATTTGGGTTGAGTATACAGATATAGGAATGAGTTCCCCAGTTAAATATGGCTTGTCCTGTTAAGGCGCAAGTTTGTGAAAGAGAATTGGTGGAGGGTGGTGGCCCCATGGGTGGGTTTCTGCATTAGGTAAATGGATGGAGGACAATCTGCAGATGGGAAAAATGATGGTGGATGAGATGGAGGGATAATGATACTGTGAAGATGCAGTCAATAGGATCAAGATGATATGACTTGGGAGTCCATTGGGAAGGTTAGCAATATGATGAGAAGAAGTATGAGGTTCATTCTCGGAAGTGAATAAGACTATTGGGACTCCCATCCCTAGGGGGTGAAATCAACATGAGTGTCAAGTTTCCAAGGGGAACTATGAATGGGACAACTCATGTGGGGGAGAGTGCTACCGGTTGATGGTACCCAAATGTGACAGAGGTAAAGGTACTGCAGATTCGGGTGTAAGGACCCTAAAGGTAAATGTTAGAGGGTGTGGCTAGGATATGCATTTCATTTATGGAGGGAATAATTGCATGTCAGTGTCGAACATATACCTGAAGGAGTTGTAAGATTTTGGAACAAGTACCTGCACACATGAAAGCCAAATACCTGACGTGAACAATATCTGATGATAAATAACATATAACAACTATTTGATAAAACTGAAAGTGAGCATGCGTATCTAAATGTGGTGTGAAAAACAATGCTCCTCTGGGGAGAAGTGCATATGATATTGGTGATCTAGCGAGAGAGCTGTGAGGTGATTTGAATATTGCGGGATCTTGGGGCTATCGATCTGGTAGTTGCGAGAGACAGGTTAGTGACCTTATCATCCCACATTGTTTGATTTTGAGGAAGGTTAGCTAGGGACTGTACGGAGGTCCATACACGAGGTCAAGAGGGTGAAAGACCTCTTTTGAGAGGAAAAGTACTCTATGATGGAGCACATTCCATGGGAAATCAGAGGTAGTTAGTTCCTCCAGGATATCCTCATTGCAGTGGAAAATGCTAGAATATAGGGGATCCTGGGAGGTGACAGGGGGAAATGTCAATGGGTAAGTGTTAGTGTCCTCAAGGGGTGAGGATGTAGAGGGGATATCGTGTACAAGGTGCGATGGTCTACTGGACATAAAGAAAATGTCATGATATTGTGGATGGTACCTCGTTTTCTCGGGTACTGACAACGAAATATAATGAATGTCAGTAATGTGAGCCTCCATGGGGGGTGACTGGGAGGGCTCAGGCCAAGACGTGTGGCGTAATGCAACTAACGTTTGGTGAAATTGAGGTAGAGTTGGGAAATGATGAGTTTAATGGCCATATTTTGAGCATATGGCACAAGCAAATTTGGTTCATAACCCTTTATTGTGTGTGGTTGAGGACTCCATAGTAGCAGTGGATGTACTTGGTGGAGTAGTAAGCAATGTGGTTATTTTGGGGAGTTGGATAAGATTGCATAACTTGGGAAGAGTAGGAAATTTGTTAGTGGGGTGTCCTTCTCTTTTGCATAATGCACAAGGAGGTTGATCTCGGGGAGGAAGTGGAGTTGTGGACTCGTTCTTATTTAGTCTTCCCCCAGTGGTGATGGTGTTGTTGCTAGTTGGGGGCGGGGGTGGTGTGGCCTGACCTATACTGGGATCTACATCAGTAATACCTCTATCTGAGGAGGGAGATATGGTGTAGGAACCATAGTGGGTGGATGAATATACCATACAGGGATGGCGAGAACCATGTTTGCAAGGGTGAGAGTAGCAGCTACCTGGAATGCTTGAACTCCATGTGGGGGGTAGAAAAAGGGAATTTGGGT